>PQWD01013671.1:0-121500 GCA_019425675.1 Leucinodes orbonalis | reverse complement strand
ATATTGTTATAAATGCTAAGTTTGTAACACAGCATCACTAATCTCTGGTAAATAAGCAACCATAACTTCGCTTTATGCATTGATTGGTGCAAAAGTTAACAGTTGAAAATATGATTTTGCACTGATAAAACCTCAAGTTGCGTGTGTATAAACAATCGGTTGGTACTGAAATTTATCATCATTATCAGCTCATTACACATCACCACCGAGGGGGCATGAGCCTACCTGTAAAGGGAGGCCGTAGTAGTAAGTGGCGGGATTTAAACCTGAGCCCTCCAGATGGAAAGGCAACAGTCCACAATAATGAGCCACCGACGCTATTTGTACCATGATAGAATTTGGCGGTGGAAACAGTCCTAAACTTATTATTCATCACCCTTAACCTCAATTTTCGTGGTATTTACTGCAAAGAATGCAAAGGGAGGAAAAAGCTCGAAGCAATATTAACTATCTCTTTCATTATTGGCATGCCTTTAGTAGCTGTGTCCCAGACGTACTAAAATTAATAAAATACAGTGTTATGTCTTGAAAATGATTTTACATCTTCATGGCATCATATAATAACCATTTCACTGACACCGGCTTCTAAATAACCAGCTGGCTTGTGCGTTGGTAAAATTACTTATTAATATAAACGTAATCTATCACCAGTTTGGAGTTGGAGCCTACCATGATAGAGTAAAAGCAAAAAAAATGTGATAAAATAGTTAAAACATTTCCAAAAAGAATTAATCGTTATTATTTAGGTTTGCCATTTCAATTGAAGAGTCTACAAATAAACGGTCAGTAGGAAACCAAAAGGCAAACATCAAATTCCAATATAATTCATAACCTTACTCTTTCGGCGTTAAAAACATTACTTCTGAACATTTCATATTAAATTGTTTTTCTATTACGGCACTAAAATTTTTAATTGTGCATTTCAAAGTTCGAACAAGTTGTCGTAATTTCAATCCACAACGCAAACAATATTGAATAGCTCTATTCGTCGTGGAATGTCCCATCGGTCCCGGCAATCGTGCGCACACGCAGCCAATCAATGGCGCGTGCCTGCGGTATGCGGGTTTTTGCACATCACCCAGGATGGACAATAATTTTGTGCGATAATACGAGTATTTCTTTCATAGTCACACTCTGTGGATGCGTACGTATATTTCTACTAAGAGACTTACGGTGGAAATGTGCTTGTATGCTCTTGGTTTAAATCAGCAATCTGTATTTGTGTATTTTCGAGTATAATTTTTTAAATAACGCTTAACACTTATTAAAATTTTGTGAAAAAATATATGATACAATCAGAGGGTACGTCAAAGTATTTGTCTTAACGTTACTCGTTACTAATACAGTTTGCATTTTCATACGATTGTCGGATAAACGATACTCTCTTACTTGACATAGACATAGCAGTTCACTGCTAGACATAAGATCTTCTAGCTTATAGAAAACTCTTCAAGTGTTTTCTATACTCTACACGCTTGGGGTTGGAAATATTTAAAATGAATGAGAGAGCGATGCCCATTCTTTGCTGAAGTTTTATCCCTAAGCCCGAGGCAGAGTTGGGATGGTGACAATTGTATTCAATTTCTTGACTAATATGCCGGTATCACACGGTTTATGTAAATCATATTAATGTCCATCGTTATCATTATATCCTAAAACGTCCATTGCCTAATTAAAACTATCAAAGAACAAACATACGATTCACTTAATTAAATCAAAACTTAGCGTAAATAATAATGTTAACGTCATCTATACGTTTCACGTGCTAGTGGCAACACCTTTATTGTGGTTTAACCCAAAGCATAGGCAGGCACTCTCACTCAAACATTTCAAGCTAATAAGATACAATCGAAGATGAGTTCGAACAAGTAACTCACTTGTAATTACTTTTATCTGATATCTCGAAGCCATTCATTCTTCTTCATCCATCTCCATTTTAACCTAAATTGTACAAAGGAACCACCGAATCGTTAGTAGAAGGCATTGGGCCTTCTTCGGGGTCAACATCTCAATACCAAAGAGCAAAGTTCACGAATACTTCAGATATCGCTATAATTGTTGTAAGATAATAAAATCTTAGTAATGTATCTTTGATTACCATTTGATTAACGTCAATGATAACTCATACTTTGGCGGAAGGTACTTTCTAGTTCATTCAATGTATAAGTTTCGCGGCTAATCGACGAATGATATTTTTAATATAAACACTAATAATAAATAAGGTTTTAGTGGTCGGTATAATTTTATCGTAAGGGCACAAAATCTTGTTAAATACTGGATCTTACATCACTTTCTTATATCATCATCATCATAATTTAAACCTAAATTATGGCCTCTGCAACACGGACCGATATCTTACAGTTGAAATTCTTGGAATTTGCGCCTTTCTAGGTCATAGGCCCATCTGGTGATGGGGCAACCTTATTAATCAAACTTATTTACAAATAGTGGTGATATGCCTCCTATACATATTATTTACAATAATTTTATTACTATGTTGTATGTACCTTAGATAAGTTATTTTAGTGACTCATGTGGTGTATTGGTTGAGAAGGTAGCTACTGGCTACTCAACCTAATAAGTGTGCATGCAGGAAAAACATTTATGTCACGCATGATCACATATGTTTGTATTTATTGCTCTTGGTGATTTAAGATTTCATAAGTACGTAGAGCTAGAGGTATATAAGTCCTTTGCTTTAACCATAGCCCGCCAGGAATTTTTAAATATTATTTGTGACGCTTTAAGGCGTCTCTGGCGGTCAGAGTTAAAAAAGCAAATGCTCGGCGATGTAAAAGCGCTCGTTGTAGTTTAGCTTCATTTTCTTAATAAAAAAAAGCATAGATAACTGTTATGGCGGAAGAAATAGATGAGATTAAGGTTCCCAAGCAAACGAACTTATACAAGACCTTGTCAGGTAAACGTATTGTGTTTGGATATAACGTGCTCATTATGAGTTAAGCTGATAAGAAATATTAAAGACAGGAGACGTCTAATCAAACGCTAATACTAGGTTCTCAGTTAGCTGTATACATAATTTCACTTTTTGCCCACCTTTCCTTTGAAGTCTCATAATTGAAGTGAATTCCTGGCTTCGTTCATTGATTAATGACATTTTCTTGTTAGGTGCCTAGATAATTGCTATTTGATGCTGTCACTCTGAAGATACTTCATATTAAGTATCGTCTAAAAACCTCGCGCCTATATGTAACAATATTAAACTAGTTTATTAATCTCATACAAATTGTTGTTAAATGCACCGAAATAAAAACCCATTAATTTTTGTTATATGTTTTTTACGAATAGACTAGTCATCTCGCTCATGAATAGACTAGGCATCTCGCCATCTCATGGAATGCAATGATGATGATGATGCGACGATGCGGCCTAAGTAGGATTATGCCTCTCTACAAAAAGCATGTTCTCTTTCCTTTAAGTTGCCCAAATCACAGTGAATTTATAAATGTGGCAACATTGCTTCATACATGAGCAAATTTGTACTTGATATTGTTGGAGCCGCTTGTGATTATGCCGATCTTTTTTGATACGGGTTTTTCTTTAAATTCAACCAACTGGTTCATCTGAGGGTACATTAATGTTCTGTCTAACATGACTAAACACCAGCATCCAAAATCCATCCCTTTTGTTTTAAGTTCATCATCATCATCAGCTCATTACACGTCACCACCGAGGGGCATGAGCCTACCCGTATAGGGTGATTAAGCATTAGTCGTCCATGCGGGGCCAGTGCGGGTTGGACGAATTCAGGCACAACCTTTGAATCTCTTCGCAGGCGTGCGCAGGTTTCCTCACGATGTTTTCCTTCACCGTAAGCGCGTCGGATAACGTACATATATTTTCGAACATTCATATGTTTTAGGTTGCTCAATTCAAAGTTCGTAAGGTTATCCGTAAGTAACTGTCTCCGTGGTCTAGTGCATTAGCATAGTGGGTTCGAATCCCACGTTGAGACCACATTGGAAAGTTCACTTTGTTCGCTTTTTCCCAGTGTGGTCAGGACTTTACAGGCTGAACCACCTTATCTTCTGTAATGAAAGATGATTCCGTGCTTAGTAGGGCACGATAAACCGTCGGTCCCTGCTACTATCTTAGGATCTTAACACGTAGGTGATCGGTTACCGCCTAAATTATCCATAGACATTGCTGTGTGTATCCCTCCAGAGACACGTTTTGTGCTGATGATGATGATGTAAGTTGTTCGTTAAAAGAGACATCAGAACTTAATGAATCTTTGCACTCGTCAGTTGCCTGGCGACAGCTGTTACTCTTTCGCATTTCCTCACATACAAACATTATCTTCTAATCTCGGCAATAGAGTTCAGACAGACGGGAATCGTTTCAAATTGCGTCGTGCATGCCACATGGCGTCCATTATGCTCATTACCTCAAACGGTGCAATGGCGCAAAATTGTCACTCCGTTTTCCCTGTTGCAAAAATGCGATTGGACCGTAAACGGTTGTGGTACTTGTGGTGTGGCTAGTGAACCTGGATTTGTCAGAGGAGATCTTCTAAGTGTAATTGGTGTAAAATATAATTTTATAATGCATACGACGTTTGTCTTGTGTTTAATTTTGGTGTTTTAAAAACATTTCATCAAAATATGCAAAACATAATTTTGTATACAAAATATTGGCGCCTTGAGTCCCTAATGTTGATTATTATCACGTTAATTAAAGTCTTATCAGTCCATCATTAAACAAAGGACTGGGAAAGAGAAGTCTACACCGAAGTTATAGGTGTCTTATAAAAGTCAATTAATTATTAGAAAATCACGTAGGAACCTACTTATAATTTTTCTCCACTTTCTAATAATTATGTGTTTTCTGTTTCAGGTAAGTTTCTCCAGAGTTAAGCGCAGAACTAAAAACGGGAGATATAGTAAATCGTAGGCCATCGACCTTTATTTGAATTCACCTACAAAAACCAATGCCAAAAAATCGCCCACAAAACATACAAAGATAAATTTATGATTATACAGATCTAACGCATCTTATTTATCAATTTTAAATGAATGCCTAACATTGTTACCTGCTGGTCACTGACGTTCAGGTTGACCGGTGTTGGTGTCGATTATCGGTTCGCATGGGCCGAGTGTGAACAAACCAGGGCTGTCAACCCAAGAATATTAAAATTGTTTCATCATATCAAGCTCATTAAACGTCCCACCGAGGGGCACGAGCCTACTTCACGCACAGCCTTTGAATCTCTTTGCAGGCGTGCACAGGTTTCCTCACGATGTTTCACTTCACCGTAAGAATTTAAATTGTTTATGAAATAATTATGTGATGCGTATTACCAGTGATGACGTATGGTGCTAAGATTTGGTCTCTTACGTTGGGCCTCTTCAATAGGCCCAAGGTCACGTAACGAGCGATGGAGAGGACTATGCTTGGGGTTTCTCTATCGCATTAGAAATGAGGAGATCCGTCGAAGAACTAAGGTCACCGACATAGTCACTCGCATAACCAAGCTGGGGTGGCAATGGGCAGGGCACATAATCCGAAGGGGCTGAAAGTTTCTCTAATGGAGACCACGTACCGGCCAGCGCAGCGTAGGACGGACACACAAAAGATAGACAGATGACCTAGGAAGGTTGCCGTTGGGGGATGCCTATGTTCANGTAGCAGTTGCTAACATCTATTATATTCACGCGATCATCAGCAATGATTGATTGATAGAACACTCCTCGGCGGAGTTCCTTTTTAAAATGCCTATAAATATAATAACGAACCTCAAACCTAGGGTTTACTTGTTTTTTTTTTTATTTCAATTATAGAACCAATCAGAAACTATATTCTCCGTTTTCACAATTTATGTGATGCTTTACGAAACATAATAATCGCCACAATATAATTGAATTTAACAGTTTCTATATTTTCCTTGGGAATTTCAAACGCTTGATAAAGATAACATCTGTCAAAGCTCTTTCAGTTTTTTCTCAGAATACCAAACTACGGAACTTTCGATGTGTCGAGAACCAATTGAAACTTTCCTCAAAATCATACTCGTACGAGGAATATTTATCTAAAGTCGATATGAACGCCATTATTATTCAATAGAGAAATCGGTTACTCACGTTCATTACATGGAAATAACGTAGATGCGGATACTAACGATTTAATTAATATTGTAACCGTATTCGTATACCGCTAGTGACAATACGCAAAATTTTTCAACAGATCATTAAGGCCGCTGATATTGTCGAGAAAATAGCGAAATATCTCAATTAATAGGGTATTGTATTTTAAGGAGTTAGTAATCTGTATGTCGCCTGAAGCGATACAAGTTTTCAAGCAAGCAGACATTAGAACTGTGCATGAATGTGCCAATTGGTACATTGATATATTGATTGATGATGATGCGTATTGAGTAAATCAAATCTTTGACGACGCAGACATCAATAGGAGCGCGTTTGGTCTAAATTACGTGTATATATGTGTTTTCCATTGTCCTACATTTTGCTAGGCAGTACAAAGTAGTTTCTTCTGAACCCAATACGGTATTTCGTTACCATGATGATATTACACGAATACACGATACGTGCACTGTATGAAGTTTCCAATGTTCAATTCAATTACATATTTTTTTGCAAACCATAATGTTCGTTATATAAACAATTTTATCAAACCTTTACTGTTACCATACGTTTGTTTTCGTCATTTTTTGTACCTTATACATCTTGCGTATTAACAATTAATTTACAAAAAAAAGCGAAGTTAAAAAATACATGCAATATACATTGGTACGCAGATACTTAATTGATCCTGGGACACCACTTTCAATGGTGGTGCTAATCTAATGATTGTAAAATAATTGAGTATATCTACATAGGTTTATAATATTTATATTACGTATCCACGTATCGTTTTGTAAGGTTATCCTTACAATTCCATGAAGGTTATCCTTAAATTCCATGAAATTCATGCAGGCATTTAGAGATTATAGTCATCCAAGTAAAATCCTATCATAATGTTTAATCATCTCCCAATCGGTAAAAATACATAGAAATTCAAAGTAAGAACACGTATTTTATTAAAATAGTGTCAATTGACAGTCAAATTCTCCTTTCAACGTGTTTCACACCGACAACAATAAGCAAAATCTTGTATAAAAAACGATAACAATCTTAACCATATTTGCGAAGTATTCATACCGGTTAACATTTGTATTTTATGACACACATATTTTATAATTATTCACAGTTGATTTATATGGGATAGCCAAAACTGCATTGCCTTATTTCTTCTGTGGTAATGTTAATTTTCCTTCATCACAAAACAGATTAGAAGATAGTTGTATAGATTCGCATTCATTGTAGCTGTCAGTGCATAATGCTCTAACAATATTTGACAATAATTGTTGTACGTATCAATGGAAACAATACGGCTGATAGAGACCTATCTTGTATTGTTAGCTATTATTTTTCGGGGTTAAGGTTCAGTTATCATACTGATGATTAGAACTTTCTCTGAAACTGTTATTTGCGCTAACAAGAATAAGACTTTTGTTAATGTCTAGGCTGTTTTTATTCTGTAATGGTTCTATAGTTCGATTCTACTATTGTTTAAAACACGTTGATAACTTTATCTTGATGAAAAAATCTTGCGCAGAAAAATCGTTTTGTTGAGAATTTAAGCTATGTTATAATTTTGTAGTCGTTTTAAATGTATAAGATTAGAAAGTCCAGTGTCATTAATTTTTTTAATTATTTAAGATTGGACCAATCGTAAAAAAAAACATAAATTCGCGATTGGTACCAATTTGCAGGCACCGACATCAAAATTATGAAACATTTTTTTATCCATTTCTGGTTACCTAGCTATAAAATTATTTTTGGTTTATTAGTTTAAAGTCGGTTTTATTTAAATTATTTTTAAGGATAGTATGTAGCTATGACCAAAAGTTAAATGTCTTTTGAAGCACTGACTCGAGATATGTCTCCATTACCCATCCAAGTATCACATGCTATAAGTATCCAAAGCAAAACTTCAACCAACCATCATCAATATAACACTCTAACTGGTGACCATATACCTTAAAAATTTTTTGCAATGTTTCTATCGAAACCTATTGATTCATCCTTGTGAACCTTCCCGTCATAACGTAACGTATTATTTTTCAAAATAAATACGCCTAAATTTCGAATAAAAAAGTAACGAATGATTTTATTACCGTTAAAAAGTATGTTAGCACTACCCTTATAAATGATAGTAAAGTTAATTTCATAGCTAACGCGATACTTGTAATAACTTATATTGAAACGAAAGTCTTCTGTCTATGCCGCTTCTTGAATAGTTGAGTGTAAATTAGCCAGCACAAGTTAACGAGGTGTGATGTCCGATACGTAAATAAATGGGATAAAACAACCAGGTGGTCTCTGATACATCAATCAGCCTTAATGAATCTAAGATTCTTAATCTTATCGATAGTACAAGCCCCATGGTTCGGAGACGAATATTAAGCTCACCGTTTGGAATTAAGCGGGTCATCATCATCAGTTAATTACATGTCCCCACCGACGGGCACGAGCCCGTATAGGGTATATTTTATAGGACTTTTAATCGTCGACGTGGGTCCATTGCGCATTGGCCGATTTCACTTACAACCCGAAATCTCTTCATAGGCGTGTAGTAAGCAAGCTGTTGCTGATGGTGTGACTAATGCTATGGCCAAAGATTTTTTAACACATACGTAGGCTAGCGAGCAAAGTCCAAGACATGACCCATGTAGTGTAATGGTTAAGTCGTAGGCTATTACACCAAGGGTTCTGTGTTCGATCCCCGAGCAGTACAGACATTTGTGTGCTTAGACATGTCTGTTTGGATTGGTCTGGGTGTTTTCTATATATATGTGTTTACAAAAACAGTATGAAGGTTATTCAGTACCCGGAATACAAGCTGCACGCTTAACTTGGGGCTACATAGGGCTGTGTGAATGGCAATGGATATTAATTAATTGTGTTTTCGAAAACTTACCAAATGCTAGTTATCTTTTTAATTTAATGTAAAGTTAATGTAATATCGGTACTCGAACTACTTGTCCAGTTTAAATTTAATTAGCTACTATATTTCTTATGTTCTACTAAACAATACATCAATCTAACGTCCTCCGCGTTTCGAGGCGGTAATTAAGCGGCTAATAAGTCTGTATCACCTGCCCACTCAGCTATACTCATATCTATATATATAGGGTATACTCAGTCTGGGTAATTTAGTATACTCGTGCGTGGCTACTGCCAGCTTTACATAGGGTTACCACCTTGGACTTGTGAAAAAATACGGACGGACTGTCAATGATTCATAACATGAGTCACGAATTGGTTCACACAAATGACAAATAGTTTAAGACGGTTACTCAAAAGATATTTATGTGACCTCGGGAATGCTAGTGAAAACATTTGTTTAATGTAGTACCTACATGTAAACATAAAAAAAATACTTGGTGGATATAAACTTTTTTCACTATCTGAACGGTCGGTGCTAACAAAAAAAATATCGGTGGAAATATTATTCAGCAGTTGACATAGTACCACTGAATTCATGACTGTAAAATTCGGAAATACTTAACTAGCTCTATAAAGTAAAATTCAAGTAATAATAATATTTTATAATTAATGTCATCCTTACAATAAAATTGATGGCTTCTTTAAGTGCTTAGCATATGTGCTAGGAAAGGACCACATCATGATCGTAAGTGATGATTCATTCATTCATTCAAAATCCGTTATTATAATGTTAGTGTCATGTCTCTTAAGTGATATGTGAGTAAATGTGCGTGAGTGAAATTATATAAATTGGCATGTATGATCTAAAGGTATCCAGGTTATATAGTGCTCTTTAGTAGAAATTCAACATCGTCATAATTAAAAGGTTTAAGCCAGTTTGTAACTTTTTGCTTACATTCCCGTCGAGTTAAGTGGCAGCCCTATTAGTGTGAGATAATTGGCACTAATGATATCGCCGATGCGATAGGATTGATTTAATTAAATCAGTGCAAGTGCGTGGTCGCAAGCCGCCTTCTCGTTTAACTGAAGCATCTGAAGTTTACGACATTGTTACACTGTATTGGAGAGGTTTCGATCTATGTCTAAAAGATTAATCTTTGAATACCACAATGTAGCAATAAGAAACACTTAACACTATTGAAATTGTACAATTTTGAATGATTGAATTGAATGGATTTTAATGAATCTTTACAATTATGTAGATTATAAATCAAAATAACACATAGGTTACTAACTATTTTATGGGAAAGCGGACAAAGGAGCAAACAGGTCATCAGTGGTAAATAACGCTGTCGCTCATGAACTCCTGAAATACCCTCTGGTATATTTTATTTAAGTGGCTGCTGTAGAGGCATTTTAGAAAAGCCAAGATAAATATTTTCAAAAGGTATTTTTATAAATATTTAGGTTTAGAGAAACGTTGGACTAATATCGACTTCGAATTAGTATCGACTGGTTAGGAGACTATGTAGCTATATAATTATTACTTTTTGATCGACCCTCGCACTCACTCGCAAAATCAGAACGAGCCATTAGAATTTTATTTTAAGGCTGCCACAGGCAATTCAGCTTGATCCATTATTCGATTGTGATATTCGAATAGATCCAGCATGAGTTTTAATGTTTTAAAGTAGATTTTAATTGTCAATAAAAAGCACAATATCATCAAATAATTTAAACCCACCCAGGCTGTCGAGAATGTGTTTTTAATAGAACTATCCATTTTGACCTTCGAATACGGACAACTATATACGGTAATCAAATATAATACTTTTACCATTGCTCAGGGTTGCCAAACGTACGAGGTTCCTCGTACAAAAACGAAATTTGTGGTCTTTCATACGAGGTACGAGGACACTATCAACCTCGTACAATTATGCACAAGATTTTGTAATATGACCATTCTACGTATAAAACATTAGTGTCATCTATGAGAACATGAACTTTTACACAAAATAATCCATGGCTCCCGTTTAGGCGATCATTGTCTGCAGACTGTAGTAGCTATGTCAACCGGAAAACGCCCCGATTAATTAAACATTTTGTTATCCGCATTAGTCGTCTCTATCACAGAGTGTTGTATTTTAGTAAGAAGCTAGCAAATGTTAATTTTATTTAGTATATTCAATGATAAAAGCGTTTTTTTTTAGATGTACGAGGTTTGAAAGTGTAAGCACGAGAATTTTAGCTGCTTATGTACGAGGAATTTCGTTTCGGGGTTGGCAACCCTGCCATTGCTTTTAAGTCCATATTGATGTAAACTACACAAGAGCTGTAAGTTTACGTCAACATTATATTATTTGTATACGCATCGCTGTCTGCCAACGACGGGTGTTGTTGAAGTTCGAGTACGCACCGTAGGTTTTATCAGTCTTGATTCCCCTACAATTTCATTTAAAATAACTATTCATCTTTCAATAATATGTTACCGTTTTTTTATGTTGATTACTCTTTGAGTAACTGGAAATGACTACATAATACAACATCATTACACATACAAATATAACGTATTTAATATTGAAAACTAAATAGCACTTGTACAATATGATTATTAGTACAGATATCTTAAATGTTTTTTTCATAATTATTAGTATAAATATCAAATACCTCTTGCTAGTAATGCAACACCTTCCACTGCCGGACGAAAACCTTCCCAAATGTTTTAACATATTGGGATTTTGAGACATATCCCGGTCCCGCTGGGCCAATCTGTCTTGACGGTTCACCAAAGTCTCTTTCGCAACTCGGCAGAACTGTACCATGTAAGGATGAGACTTACATATTTCCAAAAAGATGTAAGATGGATACTCAACCAAACTCTTGAAAATAACATTTTTTATCTGTTCACATGAATGTCTATACGTATATCATTAAGAACATTTTAACAAAGTTAATACTTTAATCTAAATAATAAACTCTGATCATTACAATGTGGCGAGAAATTTAACAAACTTACGCTTAAAAAACGTGGCCCCAAATTTGACCCTTGCGTAGTTCCCTATTAAACGGGCGCCAAGTTTACTGATCATTATAAGCATTAGAGTGCTGACAGGTCAATTCAATAGCTAAATTACTCACAGATGAGGCAAAAGTAGACCTAATTTAACACTTAACCAACCGACGCGTGCTCGAACGATTTAACTATTATATTAACAAGTAAAATGTTTGCGTACAGTGAGGTGTTTACTAAATCAGATGCTGTGTTAAAATTATAACAAATCATGGCCCGTAATAGTACAAGCGTTAATAACGCTAGAGATTGGTATTTGGGAATCCGAATATATTTGTGAGTTATAGGTACTGGTAACATTATTATGTGGCGATGTAAAATTGTTGAGTAGGTTCCTTTTTTAAGTGTACCTTAGTATGAATTGAACTAGGCTTAGTATGAAGTGTACCTTAGTATGAATTGAACTATTGAAATAAATTAGGCATTATGGGTATGATGACCCATAATGCCTAATTTACCTGACCAAGGGCGGAACATTCTTGATGGTTGATCCTTATTCTAATAAATGACTTTGTAGTAGATTTGTAAATTACCAATATGTTTTATCTCAAAAATCTTAAGATATTTCTTTGTATTCATGAATTATTCATTCGTTATTTTCTTTTAGCTAATTGCATTTTACTAGTAAAGTCAATAAAATAAAGGTATTAAAATGTTTGAACTTATTTATTATAGCTCTTTTAAAGTTGTTTCGCTTTATGGCAATTTCCGTGAATTTAACAATTCTACCAATACCACATGCTGTAGCTATTAAACGTTCATTGATTGTTATTTTACCGGTGGATATCTATTATTGTACAATCGTCTTCAAAAGAAAATTAACGCATTCACATTTTGAAATTATGTTAACAGAACAGAATGTGGAATGCAATATTACGTGAACAATTTATTAATATTACAGAATGTGATGTTATTATAACAATACAATTATGATAAATAATAACATCCAAAAATATCAAAATGGCGTACAAAGTCAAGCTCAACTTGGAATCAAAGATGCCTATCGATTTTGAAAATCTGAAAGTGTCAATCTGGATTTATGCTGGACAGGACTATGCGATAGGTACATATACTTTTGAATGAGTTTCTATGCAATTTTCATCCGAAATAAAAACCTAGCGAAAATGGCAACAGGCAGAGCGCGTATTCCAAAGAACCAATGCGGTCAAAATGTGAAGGCGAGCGCAGCATAGAACAGCCATTCACAAAAATATACGAGTATATATGAGAAAGAAAAGTTTAAAATACTGATAAATATCTATTAACTGTATAGGAGTATTAGTTATCTCCTTCCTTCGTTCAGCAATGGATTCCTACTGATTTAAGAAAAAGAATGCTGAAGAAAGACAAAAATGTGCCATAAAAAATGATAAATCACAGCATGATGATGTTTAATATTTCACAAATGTAGGCATAAAGTAAGGTGTCGGAATAAATTTCGTGGTCCCATTAAATTATCTCTATCTATCAAACTTCTCAAAAACATCCGCATTTAAATTAATAAATACGATCTATTGAAATCGATCAAACATCGATTACTTTAATCGTCGGATTTGTCACAGTACTTAGCATAACCACGGTCCACGACTGTCTATATTACGGATCGCATAACGGCGCACGTGTTTGCGAATCATGTAGGTATAATTTAAGAGAGTTGCCATCAATAAATATATCTAATCAGTCAATATTAAATTTATTGGACATTAATTCTTAACTGAATCCGAAAAAAAATACATTTTTTTCGAACTACATATATCGTTCCACGTCATGCTTATGGGTTAGCTGTGTTCATGGTATTCAGAAAATGAGAAGTTTAAGTTTAACCCACAATAATAACTTTCTTAACATTGTCTTCCATGAACTTTAAGCGAACGTAACCTACTTCACTGGGACTCCACTTGTCCTATCATCAGATAGCCACTATACTTGGTAGGTAAATTAATTCAAATGCAAATATTTACGTGTAAAGATTTTAGACACGTTAGTTGCAACTATTTGGGAACCCTGCCATAGTCATGCTGTGTCCTTTTTGCCTTACACAAGGACGAAGTAGATTGAAAGGTATATTAAGGCTGTCGTTGAAAAACAATATAAATTATTGTTTGTGGTATTAGTTTTCCCCAGCGAGTCTAAGACTACAGCTCTAAGGCTATCAACTTCACATGATGATCGTCATTGACATACACTTTCAATCACATACACAATCTCCGGTTCATATATTTGCATCCATAAGTTATTATGATTTTTGGCATAAACTTTATAATGGCAAAATGTTTTGATATGTGTGACCATGAACTAAATACATAAAACACATAAATATCTTGATCCAATGTATATTAGCATAACCATAAATAATTCATATTTTTGTCATATAATCAATGTAAAATCTAGACAAAACTGTCCGAATTACCGTGATTTATAGACAAAGCAGTAACATAAATTCATGTTGTATACGTCATTAATTAATATACCTTTGACTTACGAATATATATAAATATTATATGCATATATCTGCAATAAACAATAGTTAAAATGCTAATCGTTAAAAACCTTCAATCATTGGAAATGTCAGAAACAAAACTTATTTTACATCATATGATAATTAACATTGGTTAAATAGTTGAAAAAATGTGATATACGTAGTTATTATGCTAAAACTATAAATAGTAAAGTTATGAGACGTTTCAGAATATGAAGGTTAGAATTAAATGGATCCTTAAAAATGCTGAAATCGAATTGAAAATATGTGTTCAAATAAATAAAACATTCATCATTTTATTTTGCAACGAACACGAACTATGAAATCAAGAAATTTCATGATAAAGCTATGACGTCCACTCCACTACTGGACTATGTTGATAGTTAATGAAATAAGTATATAAAAAACTAATACGAGTTATAACAATTAATCAGCCTTTAACTAAATTTTATTTTAAAACGTCCCACCGGATTACATACCTTTCCTGGGTTCATGGCTATAGTACTATCGAGCTGTAGCCCACCACGCTGGCCCAATGTAGATTATTTGACGCTAACGATTACTATTCTATGGTAAGCAAGGTCTAGTAGCCAAAAGTGCTTCCGAAGGATATAACTACTCAATATAGAATTGTTTCACTGGGAAATCGGGTTAGCACAACCTGATGTTAAGCATTGATGCGGCCAAAAAGGAACCATGACTGTCTTGGAACAGCTTGTTTAAAATTACCTTGAAAATTCCCGGATCGTACCGGTCTCCACTCTAGAACTCGCCTGCTCCAACGGACATCGGTTCTGCGACATACGTGACCAGCCCACTACCACTTCAACTTGCTGATCCGGCGGGCTATGTCGGTAACTTTAGTTCTCTTACGGATTAAATCATTTCTGATCTTATCCCTTATATATTACCTATACCTACACAGAAAGTACAAAGTAGCACGGGAATTGAACCCGGAACTTTGGTAAGTTACAGAGTACCGATCAGCAGTTATTATTGAGTATTGATACGAATACTTAATTTGCAGCGGTCGGACACGTGTTCAATATCTCCTTATACCATAAAATTGTAACTCCAATTTGCCTAAACGCCCGTCTGCGTGTGCGCATAGTAATTGGTGCATTCGTCGCGCTCTTGGATTTTGTTACGTGTCTTATTACTTCATATAACGGATGACTCGAAGCCAATTCTCTAATCACAACAAAGTATATCTAGATAGATATATCTAGATATACTTGGTTGTGATAGATCTGCATAGATTTCTGTAACGTAGAATTAATTTTTCAGACGCAGAATAATCATGTGTTTAATAAGTATATACTAAATATATAGTATTGGTATCAAAATACGTTATATAGTAATACACAATAGATCATCTCAATACACGTTTGAAAAAAAATATAATTCTTGCCTTTAACTAGAGTCTAATTCTATGATATGTGTATCTACACGACATGATTTTTAGGCTATTTTATGTCAATAAATTAAGAGGTGGGACTTTTTACAGTCTTTAGGTCTAACATACCTATTAAAAATGCATACTGAAAGGACAGACTGGACTGGTCCAATGAATAATTTTCTTGATAGTGTTCCTAAATGCCACCAGACTTGATCCGAGAATATCGATATTTATGCTAAGGTGCCAGATCATTGAACAAAATTATGGATTGTAACGCTTGTGTTATATTTGTCAATATGAATAGAAAAAGTGCTTTGTTTATGACTTCCATATTTAAAATGTTCTTTGGTAACTGATAAAGCTATGTCTAATATGCTGCCGCATAGTTGGAGAGGGTCCAATTTAGTTTGAAACTTGTCTTAAGTTTCACCTGTAAGAGCTTCGTTTAAAGAAAAAAAAATATCATTGGAATTACTCAATTTTATTATTTAAATCTCTACCTTTAACAACTGATGGTATACACCGAAAAAATTTTGACCCTAATATGTAACGTATTTTAAAATGATAATAAAGTATGATAAATACTTACTTATTTCATTTTGTTCATATGTGTTTCAATTTCAAACACATTAGAAGCATACTAAAACTAGAAAACAATATCGAATAGATATATAGGACTGTATTCTTTTAAGTATAATTTTACTGTTATTTAGTACATTAGGCTCGCACAAATGATGTTAGAACAATGCATTTTCATTAAAAGTACTAATAAAAGTTATATTGCACAATGCATCATCCAAGTTTCTATGGCATGGAACCTTATGGAACGTGTCCAAGATAAAGCTTTAATTTTGCAGACAAATTAAGGGGGACACAGGTTCAGTGCCATTATTTACGAGGTGAGTTTTTACTAAAATCTATATTTTTAATAAAGCATTTTACTCATTACAAAAAAAATAACTATAATAAGAAATAGTTTAGGTAAAAAGAAATCTGAATGTTTAAGTTTACTCTTGATGATAAAACACAGCAGTTGCACTGTTTTATGAAACGATATTAGTATTGTGTTGTTTTAATACCTAGGCGGTATTTTAAAGGAACCAATGCATTTCAAGACGGTATTTCAAAGGAACGAAATAGGCCGAATCCTGCACGGAGTAACATTTAAACATGTTATGCGGTGCCAAACGAAACTGGTATATGGTAAAAAAAACTACTAAGAAACCTCCCGGGGTCACGGGGTCGAGTATAACGATAGCCATTGTCCGGTTTATTCGACACAACTAACCGTCTTTGGGAATTACCAACAGTTGCTTATGAGTTGTGACTTTAGCGCAGTAGCTGTTATTTGCAGTTGTTCGCACGGACGTTCAAAGTTATGTAAAAAATAATACTTTTTTCTACATTGAATTTCGAATAGAGATTTCGAAAAAGTTATTAAATTAATCATCATGATGATGATGAAGATGCAAATTGTAAAAAAAACTTTTACGATGAAGGCTACGGTATTACACCGATTTTGTATTTAAAACTATATTCTTTACTTAATATTTAAAAATATACTTTAATTTCAAAAATATACTTAATATTTTTGTCATTATAAAAGTTGTTAAAGTTTAATAGCATTATTAAAGTTTTATAACTTTAAGTTTTTAACCCATTGAACGCCGGGAATTAAGACACAATAGAAAATCTTTTGTGGTGTCATAGGCGGTATAAGGGTTAATCTTTAACAATGTTGAATAAAGTGTGTGTAAATTTTCGTCTAATCATGTACCTAGATATCTAGTATTTTTTATTTATATAAATTGATCGAGACGGTCAGTTCGCTCACTTAATGGTAAGTGACACGCCTTACATGAACCTAAGACGTCCCTAGAAATGCTGCATGAAGCTGCGAAAGTTATTAGAGGTCAAAACCTCGACAGCAATACTCTATAGATGCGTTAGCATTAAACTTAATCTTGTAGCTACATTATTTTAGACGACGACTCCCATTGCTTAGCATTCACCCGAATCCAAGAGATACGAGAAACTTTTTTTATTCTTAGTTTTAAGCAAAACGATTTAAATCTGCCTTTACAATTACTTACTCGAGATTACCACGATGTCTTGTTAAGCAAGTCCGGCGGAACATTTTAATCCGCCGTAAAATAACTATTGATTGCCATATTGTATTCGCAATTGTCTATTTATAATTAAGATGTAACAAATCGCCAGGCTATACAACCTTTTAGTATAACAATGGCAGCTGATTTTATTGTTTGGTAGCTGTTCCCTTGTTATAAGATTATTTTCTCCTGTATTAAAACATAACCTAAAAGCACGCAAAACACGCGCGCGACGCACGGCCGCAAAACAACATTGCTTTATTTTTTTGAACTAAGTAAAAATTATTTTCTAAAAAAAAGTTCAGTTTTTCCTTATTACATCTGAAACTTGCCAAAAGTCCCGTCGAAATTCATCTAGCCGTTTCAGAGATTAACCGGAACAAACAGACAGACAGACATAAAATTTAAATATGTATTGTTATTTTAGCATATGTACCGTATGTTTATTCATATGTATGAAGGAGGAAATTGTTATTTCAATACAACAAACAGACACTCCAATTTTATTTATATATAGAAGATTTAAAACTAGCTCTGTTGTTTGCACGACAATAACTAGGTACAAATTTTCTTTGTTGTTAGAAATCTTATAAAATCTTGTCGTGATCCGTATGAATCATCTCTTATTACTTCCCTAATTTCAAGTGGTTATATATCCATAAGTTACAATTATGTGCATACATAGGAGACAGGTTTCACTCGAGGAAGAAATTAAAGAGTAACCCACGAGTTTCTTGCCGGGATCTTCTCGTTGGATGGCAGCATTCCGAACCGGTGGTAGAGTCATTAGATTTAATAAAAAATTATACACTGTTTTGACGATTCAAAAGTATCTGTAAAGATTTATTTGAATAAAGCATTTTTCAATTTCAATTTCAATTAATATTCACAGATCTGTGTGAATAATTATATAATACATCAATAGATCGCGTCATGGTTTTTCGCATAGATCTTTGCACACTATGTGCCAAAGCTTCGCTCTGCAATTACAGCTTATTACATCAATATAGGTTGTTTGGTTGATGTATTGAAAAAAATATTTAGGAGATATGATAATCCTAAATAGTCAGAATCAGAATTTGGACCAGAGTCTTCCAAAAGTTCGACAAGGTCGTCTTATTTTGTCACCAAGGCAATAAAAGTATATTTATTATGTTACATAAAAAACCAATTCCCTTGTAACGGTAAATATAGTACTTATAAAAATTTTAATGAACTTGTTACAAATATAAAAAGAAACAATTCTATTTTATTGCATTTGTTACGATTTTATAAAATTTAGCCTCGTCATCTCAAAAAAACACTTATTTTGGGTATAATAAAATGCGCCTCGTAAGCCATAAAATCTCTCCGTCAACTATCGGAATGATATTAAAATTTGTTGCCTTTTTTGGCAATTTCATATCCCCGAAGGAATTAAGTTTTTTTACTTTACAATCGTCAGAGTAATTAGGGCACCCAATTTGTAATTAAACTTTTCACGAGCATAAAAAGAGTCACTGATTCGATAAGAGTGCTAACTCAGTCAATCCGATTTAACTAGATTGCTTTAATTTAATGTATTTTAATCATACTGCTCTGATTTGGTATTTAAAATACCAGCAATTTTAAAGTCAAGTCGGTACATTACATTTTTAAATTTTTTAACGAAGATCATGTATTCCGAAAAGTACAATTAGTTTTAGCATATAGATTTGATCCAAATAAGTTTATTGTTTTGTTAAAAAGTATGGATGAATGCGTCAAGAGACAAATATAATGTTAAAGTCTTCGTACTAATTAATTTGCCACCACCATAAATAACCATAATAATGAGCGTCGGTGGCTCACTGGTGTGGACTGTAGCCTTCCTACCGGGAGGACTGAGGTTCAAGTACACGACACGTACCAATGTGTTTTCGAATTTTCAAAAATATATGTACGTTATCCGACGCTCTTACGGTGAAGGAAAACATCGTGAGCAAACCTTCATGCACGCCTGCGAAGAGATTCGAAGGATGTGTGAAGTCGTCCAATATGTACTGGGCCCGCGTGGATGACTAAGGCCTAATGACCCTATACGGGTAGGCTCGTGCCCCTCGGTGGGGACGTTTAATGAGCTGATGATGATGATGATAAATAATCAAAACAACAATTCGTTTCATGTTTAGTGGATGTTAACAACTGCCTTCCAAGATATTAGCCGGGATCATCGACTTAACTTGTTAATTAAATCAAATATCAATTTTATCATGGTATTATTCTGTTATCAGTATGTACTCGTAGGTACAAAATAAAGAAGGTAACTTTTTATAACCGTAATTTATATATATTTGGGCCGCTCTTAACTCATCCGCGTTTACAACTTCATGGCACTTCAATCAGTTATACACTAAAATTTACGGGGACAAGCGTATTTATCCTGTTACGGTGTAAAATGGCTACTGAGAACATCAGATTGGGTTTTATTGGACTGTGATTTAAACTGATTGGGAACCTATCAATTGACATATCAAATTACTTTATGTTATTTAAGTAAGTTACCTTGTGTAGTCAAATGGGTTTCTTAATCTCGTTTGTTTTTTTGTCAAAGGCTTACTTTACTCATCATGTCAGCCATGACTGCTTTATGTCTGACTGCTGGAGAAGGGTTATCACTGTAGATAATAGAACTATAGGACCGCTAATGCACTGAAACAATAGTAGTCTCTTCATCCTTCTTATTTCATGTAAAGATTTACCTGATCATAAGAGATGCTAAAAGCTCTGCTAAACCGAAATGTGTTAATTCAATCCAACAAACCCAGAACTCCATCAGAAGTTTATATATATATATATATATATATATATATATATATATATATATATATATATATATGGTCATTTATAAAAATAAGCTATCGATGTTTATAATACATCAGACCAGTGTTGCCACCTTAGTTTTAGGAAAGGGGCTTTATGAGCTGTTAAAAAGAGCTAGATAGAGCTTCAAAAGATTTTCTATACTAAACATGCTGAAATAATCCTGTCTTGAAGCCGTTTTTTAGAGCGTCAAAAAAACATCGTCATGACCGATGAAATAGCAAAAAGTAGTTATTACTTACTATGGCGAAAACTTCATACTTTGGTTATATTTTCAAGACAGTGAAAGAGAGCTAGATTGCCCTTTTCGGGTTAAATCATTAAATAAGGAGTTCTCTATTCTATTCAACCTATCGCAGTCCACTGCTGGACATAGGTCTCCCCCATTTTGCGCCAGATATCCCGATCCTCCGCTTTTCTCATCCAGCTTCACCAGCGACCTTTCGAAAGTTCACCAAGGAGTTCGCCTATACTAAAAAGTGCTAGGTCCAGCCCCAAAAGGGCTTAGGTGGCAACCTGCATCAGACACCTAATAATATATTGTACTAGTATAAATAATGACACGTCCATCCGTGACAAAATAGTTAATCTTTGTAAGTCAAATTTAGTTTGATATTACAACAATAAGTATTGCGGTGTTAAACCGACATATTAACTGTGTGTCAGCCTATAGTCACGTGTGCATGTGAAGTCTCCATGGGAACAAACGATCAGGTACCAGACCAGATGCACTGGCGAGCAACGGCATTCGTATAGCTTATTTTTTGTAAGTTTTAGAGTGAATGTGGTTGTATCATTGTACATATATACATATTATTTTGGTAAATTGCATCTTCATTTACAATTAGGAAGGCAAAAATATTACCTTTTGTATAATTAGGTAGGTAAACATATTGATTCTGAGTTATGATTTTCCACAGATTGAGCTTGAGGAACCCAAATGAAGTTGCATAGAAAATAAGCAATGTAAATAAATATTGCAATTTGTATCCTCAGTGCGATATTATATACACCTGGCAACATTAGACACTGCTGTTCTTAATCTTCATTGCAAAAGTAAAATCTAAAGCTTTTTTATCAAACGATCCTAATAACCAACCAAATAAAATACCAACCAATACGAAAGAAAACATTATTTTAAATTTCGTCCTGGGATCAAGATGATCGTTTAATTTACTCGATTTCTTTTATAACCCATACTATTGTACGCGTTAAATACAGTTTCTCTACCATAATAAATACTCTCGAGTATGCAAATAGTTATTACACAAATATGCCGCAGTGATTCGAGAAATCTACACAAAACACCGTAACCTTTTGCTCGCATTTGTACAATAATAACAATAGCAATTACAACAACCTTACATCTGTGCAAATAAGGCTTATATTTGCACGTACTACTCGGCAGTCAATGAGAGAATCGATCGCAGCCTATACGTCACGATGAAGACTTTCACACGGTGTATATTGTGGAAAATAATAACACCATACAAAGTGTTGAGACACTGTAAGATTGGTTTCTAATTAAAACGACAAAGACGATCAGCGCGTTAACTGAAGTGCCGTTAAGCGATGGGTAACGCGCAAAAAAAATTGTGGGAAATTAAATCGTTAGGATAAAAAAAAAGCTGTCATAGCTGTGACTAATGATTGGCGCTTCTAGCTGTTACTAGAAGAGGTATAGAGAAATAATTAACAAGAGGTTAATTAATTTTAAGACACTGGTAGATGGACAGAAGTGAGATTAACAATGTAAAAGAAATCTGTCAAGTACTGCAAACTAACTTTTTGGCCTCAGAACAAGGTTTGTCGATATCACACCAATATTCTAGAGAAGTGATGGGAGTGCGTAGTATGTTTGTACTTCTTCACGTTTTAACGGCGGCAACCATAACACCAAATAAGCTTGACGACTTATTTGGTGTTATGGTTGAGACGTCAGATACTACACCACGGGTTTAGGGATCGATCCCCGGGCAGTACAAACATTTGTATGTATGGTTGTATTGGTTTGGGTGTTGCTATGTATAATTTGTAAGTGTTTACGAAAAAATATGAAAATTGTTGTTGTTTAGTACACATAATACAGGTTTCACGCTTGACTTTTACGCCTAACTAGATGGCGCTATGTGAATGTTAGTGGATATTCATTTATTTATATCGAATATATCAGAATAACACAAAGGCTGCATTTTAATACTAGTCGAACGGGAACGGGAACTTTGCGCGCAAAACTACGGTGCGAGAATTAAATTGAAAAAACTGCGATAGGCCATATTGGTCAATCTTTGCTCTTTCATTCGTCTATAGAAGACCACTGAGGACTCACGAGCAGACATGAAATAGATGTTCCGTTGTCTTCTCGTAATGTAAACCGGTGATGGAGCCAAAAATACAATACGAGTAATTGAAGATTTGAAAGTCTCTGTAAAAGACTTATTTCTATAAAGACATTTTAAGTTTGAGTTTGATAAAAATGTACTTGTCTTTTTGAGCGTCGGTGGCTCAGTGGTGTGGACTGTTGCCTTCCTACCGGGAGGGCTGAGGTTCAAATCCCGGCACGTACCAATGTATTTTCGAAAAATATATGTACGTTATCCGACGCTCTTACGGTGAAGGAAAACACCGTAAGGAATCGTCATGTACGCCTGCGAAGAGATTCGAAGGTTGTGTGTAAAGTCGTCCAATCCGCACTGGGCCGCGTGGACGACTAAGGCCTAGTCACTCTATACGGGTAGGCTCGTGCCCTCGGTGGGGACGTTTAATGAGATGCTTCTGATGATGGTTTTATGTGTAATGTTTAAAATGTATGAATTTTTTTAACCGTTACTCTACTATATTATTTGTCGTCTCAGCGGCAGAATTAGTCCTACGCTACTTGATTAGGGTATGATTGCTAGTCCGCTAAAGACTGCCGGCATACTACATTATAGTATGACGTTGCATGTCCTTCATAACATATGTTGATTGGCTCTTGCATTATTTCTATGTAAGTTGCCAGTCACATATCATTATAAATCTAACTGGTTTGATCCATATAAAAATAGTGCTAGATCTTACTTTAAAAATTATCTTCTTATTATTGAATAACTAGTTTTATATATAAATTGA
Source organism: Leucinodes orbonalis (assembly GCA_019425675.1). Lineage (NCBI taxonomy): Eukaryota > Metazoa > Arthropoda > Insecta > Lepidoptera > Crambidae > Leucinodes > Leucinodes orbonalis. The sequence goes on along the minus strand of PQWD01013671.1, from coordinate 97,523 downwards.
AATTTTTGTTTTAATATTTGTAACAAATCAAGCTGCTCACTGAAAATTACGACACTGTATCATAGAGTGTGACCGTAAAGTAAGATCAAAGTTTTTGTTTAATAGGTAGCTTGTTACAGTATGGGCCAGTGCCATTATTATATTAAAAATACACTTATGTATATAATAATATGGCTGATAAAAACGTCGTAACAAACGGGACAAAGTTAAGTTTCTTTAAATCATAAAATAAAATGTATGATAGTCTAATATTATTCTTACAGTCTAACTTACATCACGTATCTTAAAATAATTTAAATAGGTTTGTATAAATACTGCATTACGGATAAATTTTATCATACATACAATATGTAAAATATATACTTAATTCGGAAACATACAGGATTAGAACTAAAAAAAACATAATCCTTTTCTTTGTTATGCGTGAGAAAAATGGTGACACTTGTTCTTTAATCCAAAAGTTTTTACGTCTTTAATTTTCTTGTTCCAAACAATAATACTTCTATATTGTTGGCTTATATCCCAAAAGTACAATGATCAATCATTAATATATTTGAATGATTGCAAATCATGTAGTGAGCTCGCCGTCCGTCATGTCAATCTTTATTCATCGAAAGTTAATATTTAATTGCCAGTAATCCCTAATTAACGAGCAATCGCCGCGTGTTAAGCGCACAAATTAGAAGCCGAGTGATAAATAATGATCATTGCTATGGGAGAATATGTAGGGCTGCCGACGGAGCAAATAAGTTCTGAGTGATACTTGGCAAGCATAGTATAATACCCCTGACCCAATAGAGCGACGACTTGCGAAAGTTCTTTGGTAGAGGATGGAAGAGTGGGTTATAAGCTTCCTCATTTTCTCACCAACTAACTTTATTTATATTACTACTTTATTTACTTTGGCTTCTTTGATACTACATTATATACTAACGCTTTCGATTTTAATGGCTATCCAATGCTTATTTGCTTACGATGCACCCCGCCGAATACAAACGCCTAAATGATAAAGTCAACCGAACAATCATTTTCCCACTAAATAGTTGTTTGAGGAAATAAAGAAAAAAATCTACTAACTTTTAGTGATAATCGTTTTGAAACTATAAGAAACGCTTATGGCCCTTCTATTTTTATTTTATTGTCACTTCAATCAAAAATATTAAAGTTATACATCATATTGGGAAACATACAGATAACAAACTTAAAAAAAACATAACCTTAATTTTTTTTAACGAAGTAATAAGTTAAATACGTGTCAAAGGTATCGACAAACCGTTTGACAACCCTAGCATGGCTTTTCGGCCGAATCTTTTTTTGTAGTAATGATTGATGTTATCTGACTTACGACTTTTGTCCTTTTTAACATCAATAATAATATTCATTATTTATTGATTTGAATATAACATGAAAGAGATTTATGTGATTCCAATATACTGATCACTCATTCATTCGCGGCCCTTTAGCCCGAAATACATTGACATCCGTATGGGGATAAAACACGTGAAATTAAATTAAAGTACACCAAACATGTGATCTAAATTGCCTACCTACCTTTTATACACACTATATTGAATTTCATTTAACAAATTGTATGATAGTTATTGAAGTTTTAACAACTTTCCCTTTTTTTGCCAAGTCCCTGAAAGTGAACGAACTTTTTAATATACAAGTACTAATATTATTTAGGTATTAAACAAACATTGAAGACGTAAAACGCGGCCGCTTTAGATTGTCGAATCTTCGACGAAATCCGAAATGGCTGACTGAATGCTCCATTTTGGAAATCATTTTGCCGATAAACATTAAATTTGGAACCTTTATCGATTATTTACGAAAGAATTAATGCGTAAGGTTACGAATGCCAGTTTGCATAATTATTTCAAACCGAAATTAGTCGACAATAATGCTCGCACAAAAATGGATAATGGTGATTCTTAAACCAACTTTGTTTTGAAAGTACGAGTAAGATGATAGTGAATTATCTCGATATAAACTTACGGGCAATTTATATTTCTGCTGAATTATTCAAGAATTTTGTGGAAATGCTTATCCATGGAGAAGTAACTGATATCGCAAATTGCCTACTAAAACTACAGTCCGAACGGTGGTATATTCATTTGACATTGTAAGTTAAGAGATCTAAACTGAATATAGACTTTTTGATTTGTATTAAATTTTTCCGAGAAATCATATTATAATCGGTTTTGCTAAATTAACAAAATCACTACTGCTATGGACGGGTGAATAAACAAAATCTGAAAAACTTTTCTAAGTGTTTTCGTAGATCTTGTGTCACTGATGTTACAGTGAAACTCTGGTACTTTTTATTATTAAATGTTGATGTCAACTTCTTGACTTTTTGGTTTCATCTTTTAATTTGGATACCCTAAGTGACCCTATCTTTATGACACTGACTGTACATCGAACAAGCGCGATTCTTGAAAAATTAACAAAATACTCGCGACCATAAAAAAAGCAATCAATATTTTACTTCATTTTAATGAATTTGAAGATAACAGCGCACACACAGCTATAATTGAGCTTTATTTGATAAGCCACTCGAGTCTATGACTACGGTTAAAGGAAAACATATCATGCACAGGCCATTTGGAGCTAATGGTGCGTGACAATCCGTGTATAGCAAACAGAAACAGGCATTGACAACATTTCGGTTAAACAACATACAAGGATAGGTAATATAAAAAAAAAAAACATAGTTAAAGCATGCCTTTTCAGGAAAAGCTATTTTTTTTTTTTTTTTTTTTTTTTCGGAATGACTTATTGCTGTTGGCCGCAGGTGGCCTTCACAGCTTCACCGGACAATTGGCGAGCGCAGATGGCTCTCAGCCCTTTACACTGTAGATGATTAATGTTAAAACATTTTAAAAATAAATACACGCTTAGATAGATATGAATACATGTAATGTGTTAGTTAAATCATGCATATTGTGTGATACCCGTAACATTTTTGTTGGTTGAGGTGTATACTAAAGTGACGAACGGTCTATTGTTAAAAGAAACGGTAATAAGTTAGTTCTTAAAGTTTCTATTCTAACGTTACCTAAGAGTGGCCACATACGTGTAATTTTTGTGACATAAGTCGACGTTACAACAAACATATGGTATACGAACAAATTCCTTTCCTGAAAATCACATTGTATTAATTATTTATTGCTTCATTTATTGCCTTGTATAATGATAACATTAATATTGACATCATAATGATATCACTAGGAAACAATACCTACATTTTGCTAGATAGTAGATAGTGTCCAGAGTTTATAACATCAATAGTGAAGACCTTTGCCATAATCTATGTTTGCCACAGGCGAGTTGGAATATCCAAGTAGAACCCTCCCACACTTAAAGCAACAAATCCTGATATTGAACAGGTTGAGAACGCCTGAACAGCTTCTACATACAATATTGGATAAATAATTGATGCTAGCGGCTTACCCAACCAAAAACTCGCATTGTTTATCGAGTGTTGGGGAAATATTTAAAAAAGAGACTCGTGCCTAAGATTCTTAGTGATGTCTGTTGTGTTAACTTATCTATGCTGTATCATAGTATAGTACAGTCAGCGTCCAAAAGATAGGGGCACTTAGGGTATCCAAATTAATGGACTCAACTAAAAAGTTAATAATATCGGTACAAACAAAGTGTCCATATTGTTGTTAACAATATAAACACAGTATATTCTGTGTTTCTCGCACACATTTAAAGCATAAATCATATGATTGCTGGTAATAACTATGCACAGTCCATAAATACCACATGACTGAGCAAGCCTTACGAAGGAGTCAACGGAAGGCTGAAATGAGTTTCCTAATATTTGCGGACCTTTGAGCACAATCCTCTTAGGCATCTTAGTTCGTACTCGAGACCTCTGTACACCTCATTTACTCCTAGTAAATACCTGTTTACAAATCATCAGAAACTAATACATCGATGTTTATAGCAGCTGGAGAATCGATATGAAAAATACATTTAAATACACTTAAAAAAAGAGATGAGGCTGAATAAAAGATGCGATATCCTGTTTGAAATGCTAAACATTTATACTTGTAGGGGGTTTAAGCCTACCTACTTAGATGATAGATATGATAGGATAATAGCTGATAATATGATAAGGGATGCTGATAAGAAATGATACAACCGAGTCCGATGCTTGTCGTAATTAGACTGATTTATTGAATATGAAATGCACGCCCGAGTACAAAGTGCCGATGCAGCGACTTACAAATATTGTTGTAATTAGGTTAATGCTTAATGTACGGTAAACCGTACAATACTTTTATTCAGTTTAAACCTCAGCGAATTATATAGGGTACTGTATTGTTTGCATCTGTAGATCATTTAGTAAACGACTACACACAATGGCCAATCTTGAGAAACTGAACAATTAAGGCCTTTCAAAATAAATTCCTTTATTCTCATACCATTATTGGCCATAGATTGTTAATACAGAAATTACCTTTAAAACTATGTTAGTACAGAAGTTACCAAATAATAAACCATTTTAATACTTTATGATTATAGATTATATATCACTTACAGAGAAAAATACAAAACTAATTATAATGAAAAGTCAGCGTAAGTAAGCGAGTGCGCTCACCAAATCAAAAATACCCACCACCTTCAATACTAATTACGTTATACATATATCTCGTGCGGTAAGGTAATCGCTAAACTGACGCGGCTAAGGGTGCGGACACATTAAAAAACAAAGTATTACACAATAAAACAATGAAGTGACTAACAGGGATGATCCCTTAAAACATGTTCTTTTAGTAATTGTTTAAATATTTGAAAAGTTTTAGTATTTTTAATATTTTAGGCAGCCCATTCTAAAATTGTGCGCCCTGATACAATATATTATTTTTACCATAATTTGTCCTAAGTTTTACTAAAGAAATATTGCTTGCTTGCCGAGTGTTATGTTTATGATATTGTGACTTTTGTGTGAAAGTTATTTCAGTATGAATACTTTGATCTAATATTTTTCGAACCAAGAGACATGTATTATATTTAAATAGTTGTGCGATATTCATAAGTTTTGTTTCACTGTATATATTTTTTGTAGACGTCAGGTAATCATTTTGGAACAATGTTTTAATAATTCTATTTTGTAGAGTTTGGAGTTGAATACTTTGCATGTATAAATAGAAAATAAATATTCACTCACTTACACATTACCAGTCCAAAACTAAGCATTTAGCATATAATATACTAAACAACGGATAAACATACTTATGTACTTTTTGTGTATATGTTTATGTATAAATATTATACCTAAATTACACCCAGATCAATACAAACAGAAATGTCTTGCACACAAATGTTTGTACTGCTCGGGGATAGGACTCGGTAACCTTGGTGTATTAGCCGACGTCTCAACCATTACACCAAAAGGATCGAATAACATGAAAAAGTAGTGAAACGGGCAAAAAAGGGGGAGTCCAGTCTCTCTGATATCATTTTCAGAATACTGCCAGGCCTTTCCCAAATGCGGCGGAGAATGGAATAGGTCTTCTTCCGCATTACCTTGTAGAAGTTATCTGTTCTTGCATTGGCAACATTCCAAATGCACTCCAAAAGCGAGGAAGTTCTTGCAGTGCCATGAAGAATATTATACAGGATGAATTTTTAATCATTGGTACTGTTGTTATTGATAAATAATGATCGAACAGTGGCTAGCCAATTTCATGTGTTCACATGCGATGGTAGACTTTACACGGTACGGTATACTTTGTAATAACTACCTATGCGCTTTTACTAGTCCGTTCCAAATAATGTCTTTAGATACCTAAATACATACTTTACGTTCAATATCTTACTAGGGAATGTTTTAGAAACATTTTCTATAAATTGTTGATGACTGCCTGTGGTGTAGGTCTGCCTAAGTCTATAAGTTCGTAAGTGCAACATAGAGTCACCCATGAATGGATTAGGTCGTAAATATTCGAATTTTTATACTCTTGTATCCAATTTATGTTCATTGAATTTTTTGCCTTTATAAATGAATGGAAAAAAACATTATTTGTTGTCACAACAAGGCCCTTTGTCAATAAAAAAATTACAGAGTAAATGAATAAGTTTCTTCTTGATGATGGAGTGGAGCCCATTATTTCTACGTTCCCAATAATTTTTCACTACACCTTAGACTAAATTTGTTTTTGAAAATTATTCTTTCGAAGATTTTGTTCGTTTGTCTCAATATTATGCTCCCGTTCTTAATTTGGGGTACGGAACCCTAGAAATGTTAATTAAATAACAGTAACGTGCCGTGTAAACCGACCCTAGTTCTGATTGTATCGTCACCGAGTGGGTGGTCAATGTGCCTCTATATAGAGTCATTAGTAGCCCATACTAATAACCAGTACTAATAACAAGCGCCAATGTGTTAGTACTTTAATTGCTTTCGCTGTAAATCTTGTACTAAAGAGAGTTCTGTTCATGCATTATAATGTTATGCCTAGTATTCAAATGAATTCAGACTTTCGTTGTTATACAAGACTGATCTGGTGTTTTCAAACTTTCGCAGCCCACTGCTGGGCAAAGATCTCCTACTTTTGCGCCAATTATTGAAGTCGTCTGCTTTACTCATACAGGCTCCATAAGCGACCTTTCCCAAGATGTGTGTCCATTAGGCCAAAGGGCGTCCTACACTACACTTATCGAGACGAGGTTCCCACTTTATTACCTTGCTTTAAAATAATTTATAATAACAGAATACAGTTTTTATGAGTCCTGTGGCCAACGGCAGTAGTCTGGAAAAAAATATGTAAGTATCAATTTTGTGTGGTTACTAATAATAACATACATTTCAAATAAAACAGTTGTCATGAACCAGCAATATGTGATTGCGTGCCTCAGGCGCCGGCGTCAGCTAACCGGTTAATTACCACCGTTTAGTTGACGAGTTCCTCTTCTAAGGTTTAATGACTGAGGGCTGAAGTCAGGTCAGGTTCCGTTGCCATGGGCGCGTCTAACTGAACCAAATAGATTGAAGATTTCCTCTTCGTCAATAAGTGTTACTTCAAGTTCTCCGTTTACAAATCAACCTGATTTGTAAACGGGACATCTTCTTGCCATTTCGTTGTTACGGAAGATATCATATGCACAGCATGGCTATGTGGAGATTGGGCCGTAACCAGTGTTGTCAGATGTCCCGATTTGTACTTGATCAAAACTCTAAACGTCCTAATTGTTCAAAAAATTAAAATGGATTTTTTTCATAAAAAAATACATTCACGCTATGTAACTTTTACTAAGTAATTACATCACTGTCAAAAGCCAAAATGGCACACATCAGCCACGGTTGCGATCTGCAACCTAAAACCCCGATTTTTTTTGACCTCGTGTACCGATTTCAAACAAATTGCACCTGGCAACACTAGCCGTAACCCACCACACGTGGCAATCGCAAATTAGTGGATGTTAACGAATACAATACTAAGATAGTAGACAGATGGCTTAGCGCACTCACGCTCAAGACCGGAATCATCTTTCTTTTCAGACAATCAGGTATCTTGACGATACTATGAGTACCTATGCAAGTAGGTATCTTAAAAATTTACTGCAATTTTTCTTTATAATCTTTTAATTTCTACTAGATTTATTGAATTCATTGGGGAATATTTATTCTCTTAATTACTCTTAATTGGTTTGCTAATTGACTAACAAGCCGATTAGGCTACAAGCTAATTTAGCGTTCAGTAATGAAACCCAGTCGCATTTATTAGAAACACGTCAAAATTAACAGCAAGAATTAAGAATTTGTTACAAAAATATCGGACCCTATGTAACCTTTACTTAGTCTGAAGAACTACAACACAACTAAAATCTTGTGGCTTTTCGAATGTAAGACCTAACCACAAAGATTGTGCTGTCAAAAATTACATTTGACTAAAAAAGGATTTTTATAAATTTCGTCACAGAAGAATGAGTATAAGACAGTTCTCAACAAAATATGAAAATGTAGGCACTTTAAAATATAAAACATCTGCTGGCAAACAGTCACAGATATAGCCTGCCGGATTACGAAGTAGCTCTGGGCAAAACTGACGGCACACACCTATTAACCGATGGGAAGGAAGGATTATCAAGATTCGGAGATTCACAAAATATTTTATTTTGACTATGTTTTAAGCAATGAGCATGTCGTCAGCGTGCGGAAGCTTTATTATTATTATTAGGTTTCAAATATCACCCACTCAAAAAATAATATTTTCAATAAAAATTTGGAATAGGTGAAGTATAGCTACGTTATTTACTTTTATTGATCCATACTGTTTGTTGTATTCTAGTTTGATTTTGCATTCTAATCCAGTACAAAATACGGTTCAACTATGACTATGTCCTGCGAATACAACCAAGCCAGTTTTAATTGCAGGAGCTGCTTTTAAGCAACTACAGTTTCAAAATAAATCTGCCATTCTTGTACATACTAAGAAAAAATATTGCTCCACATAGGTACTATAAATAAACTAGTATAGTATAAGACTGATATTAGTCGATAGATCTACATAGTATAGGTACATACTCGTAGTATACGCTGAATGATGGACACCATGACCGATTATTATACATGCGTATGCATTTCTCTAATGGATATTGAGAATTTGACTAATGTTAATGGCAGGAAGGCGTAGCAATGCAAATGCACCGTTGATCCATGCGTATATCTAGGTTTACAGATTTGTACGATAAGTTAAAAAGTAATATATTAATAATCGGTTCCCGAAAAATATTTCGAGCTTCATTAGCCTCCACTACCACAAATCTGCATTGGTTATAAGTTTAAAAACAAAATACTTCTATCATTATTAAACTCAGAACTTAAAATAATACATTTTAGAAACGATCATCCCGAAACACTGAGAAAAGAATACCACTCATTTTGATCAATACATACGAACTAGGTTACTAGCAATTTATCTATAGATTTCAAAACCTATAAAATATTATACAGTGTTTAGCTAGATTGGAGCCCAAATCATTTGAACACAGCATGGTAAAATTATTTTAAAAACATGCTCTGCTTTCGCAAAAGTGTATTAAGAACATAAAAAAACTTTTCACCTAGCGCCTAAATGAAAATTGATTACCACCGTAAACACCCAACACCTCATGTATTATTCTAAAGCCGACAAATCCTAATAACCGGGTAATAAGGAGACGTATAGGTATTGTTCTACGTTCTTTGAGTAAAAAAGTAATAATAAATTAGGTGAATCAAATGCCATCTTATAGTATAGGGCAATTAACATGTTTAGATTCCATCTGTTTATTTAAATTTCCCGGGAGAGTATGTGGAGCGCGGCTAAGACACCATGCAGTAAATATAGGACACGCCCCGGATGCGCCTGCGTATGAGATATCAAGATACAATATCTTTGTAATGATTTAAATGATACTTGTAAAGAGGACTATCGACATTCTTGTCGGCTCTTCTCGAACTGTACTTGACGTACTTTTTTCTGAACCCGTAGATTTATAAAAATTGACTTATATATTATATATAGGTATATGACGTATGTGTAAAAAACTTATTTGAATAAATGTATGTCTAAATTGAGTAATTGTAAACTTTGGCTAGGCATTTTCAATTATAGGAACAGTTACTTAATCATTAATACCTTCTCCTCGCCAAGGCAACTTGCCCTCAAAGATTGTTTCTTAGGCCACAAATCACCATTACCATACGAAGATTTGCTTTCGAACCAATGACATGTTGTAAAACTTAAATGAAACTTGTGTGGCCTTTGTTTAAACGAAAATTTCAGTTTCCCGGCAACAATAGTCCATTCGTGTAGTATTAAAGATTGGTAGTTTAGTAAGGAAATGAACTTTTGGCGAATCGAACTGTCAGTCTGTGTAACTCTGTTCGTGATTGATGTCCCTTTTACAGCGATGGAAGGGAAAAGCTTGCGCAAATTTTGACTTTTATTTATACTGATTTTTCCGATTATGACAGATAATAATTTGTTTTTGCCCTTTACATATTAAAGTTTATCAGAAATGCCTACGTGGATTGGTTATGAACATTGACTTTTAATTATGAGTTATGACCATTTTTTCCCAGTTTTCCTAGAAAATTGCATCACCTGATTGACTGAAAAAAATTAAATCTATGACACGGAGGTATGTTTAGTATTGGCTGCCAGTAGGGCAGTATTATCATATAAATTACGTCAGTTGTCGTTTAGATTTTTTTCTCATTCTGTATCTTAGCTTTAAATAATTTATTTGTTTATTAATCATTTTTTACGAGTAGGTCTATCAACGCTTCTGAGATAGGTTATTTCTAGGCTTCTTGTCTCAGTTCAATAGTTAGATTAGGTTAAATTCAATTTTATTTCAATAGGATCTTTATTAAATCCTAATTTATACAACAAATTCTACATATCGAAAAAGTTTACAAACTGTACCCACTAGAAGCAATAAATCTTTAGAAAATATGACCGTCTATATTTCATACTTGCGCTAATGGTGATAGAAACTGATATTCTTGGAATTGATTGACTGCACTGGGTGTCCGACCCACCACTGCGTCAGTTTGTCTTGTCATGTCTGAGTACACTGTATTGTCACTTCAATAATGTTGTAAATTGTTCCCAATTTGTACTCGTATTAGAGATGTGCGATGGAGAAATAACTAACGTTGATATGGTACCGTTAATGCAACGTTTAAGAATAACGAAACCGATTACTACTTAATTTCGTTGACGATTCTATTTGTGATTCCAATAAATAAATTAAATATTATAAGCCAAGCTAAGCCAACAATTATTACACTTCCAATTATGAAAACACTCTGTATACTGCTTTACGTAAGTATGCCTGCCCCAACATTATTCTTCTGAAATAATTGGCAATCAAGCAAACCTATATGTCGTAAATGTCACCTATTGATATGATCTCAAAAACGACAGTGCCAGTTGCTAACTTGTGGCATAAGGATGTTAACTCACAGTATCCAGTTATTTCACTGTCTGAAGGGTACGCATTTAGTCCGGAACACAGCTACACGAAGAGCGTAACTAGCGTAAACTATGGCACGAGAAATAAGCGAGTTTGAGGTACCCACGCAGACACTACAAACGGTCTCCTTACATTTGCTACATAAAACGTAATGATACTTAGTCGTAAAATTTTGCCCTCTCCTCCTTATTCCGTAAAGTAAAAAAAAACGATTTTACAAAACTTTTTGTAGCTGTTAAAACTATTAGGGAAATAGAAAATGGGATAGCTTGTTATAGATATGAAAACAAAAATTTTGTTAGCGGTCAGATTCAGATTAGCTACTAAAAATAACGGCTCACATAACGAAAGTTGTCTGTTACGTTTCGTTGTCGAATAATGCGTCAACGACCCATCATGAAATGTGTAAACGTTACCACAGTTAGACAAACAACACCTACCAAAAGGCGACGGGCATGGAAACACTATTACATTGGACAAACATTCGACGCGTGTCACCTGTGACAAATTGTAACGAGCTGCGAAACAAATTTATGCCTGATCTTGTTGATTTTCTCTCAAAAGTAACAAGTATATGAAAAAACATGACAACTAGTTACGATATTGCCGAGTTAAGTTCACTCCCTAGCAATTTCACTTGTTATATCAAATAAAAAACTGATTTTTAAGAATACTTTGGAAAAAAATCTGTAATTCAAAATTGCTTTTTTCGAATAAATCTTTTACAGATACTTTAGAATCATCAGTTATTATTAAAATTGCTTTATGAATTCACCTAAAGCTCCACGTGACTAATAATATGAATGAAGAAAAGCTTATTACTTAAAATGGAAATCGATATGCCCAAGGATAGCCTGAATGACTCATCTACTATTAGTTTCGGGTTCGATACCCACAATACATACATGTTTTTTTTTCTGTGTAGATTTGATTTTGGTGTTTTCTATGTATAATATGTAGGTACCTACTGCCTTGTTAAGCTTCATTTATTGCCGGCCAATTGCTTAAATTGGAAATAGATTGCAAAATTTAAATAAATTGCGTCAATCAATGAATTGACTGATTAAAATCAGAACGATCATAAAGGTAAAACTGAATGTATAAGCTATCATAAAGATAGCTCCATTCCAATTAAGATTTTTCTCTCTCATGTCCCGGGCTAGGAAAACATGTGAACTACATAAGTGAAATCAAATCATCGAACAATGCTCATATGAATTTGTTTCCACCTTAGCCTTTCACTGATCTCTCGTTGTATTTTTATCTAGTCCCGTCTTGTTTTCACTTGGACTTTCATTCATGTCATACAAATGTCATATATTTTAATAACAATTGGCCTATTAGATGCGCTTACAGTGAATTTTCTTGTTCAATCGCGGTTTTGCGGTGTGACAGCTTCCAAATTGATAATCTTTTAAGTATTTGTTTGGAAGCAATGTATTCAAATTATTCTAACTTCAAAGGAATACAATGCAATATATTAGATTTGTATAGGATAGAGCCAAAATCATATTTTTATAAAGTAGATTTAGACACAGACGATAATATATACTCTATATAGCTAAAATTAACTCTTTAAAAACGATAAAAGGAAAACAAAAAAATACAGGTAATAATGAAATAAAAAAATAGATTATTAATAGATAACTTAGAGTTCCAATGTGGTTAACATGTGTGTATGCTGAATTTTATTTATTTAAATAATTTACTATGAGCCTTTGCTTAAATAGACCGTTTCTTCAATAGACCGTATCATTTCGTAGACACTACGGAAAATCTAAAAATGGGGGAGACCTATGTCCAGCAGTGGACTGCGATAGGTTGAATAGGACGGAAAATCTATTGTTTGTGAAGCTTTAGGCATCTCTGGTGGTCAAATTGATAATGAATGTGTGTGAACCCAGCAGCGAACAACCACTCGCTTATTGAAAAATGATGGAACCTCCTAAAACGTAGCATCTTGATTAACAGGTGCGTGGAGAGATGCGCTTACGTCGGAGGGTGCAGGGCGCGGGCGGCGCGGGTTAGCATGGCCGCCGCGCTTCTGCTGCTGTGGGGGACCGCCGCCGCCGCACGCTTGGGGGACCTCACCCGCCGAGAAACGGGGGACGTCTTCACACTTCATGGGTAACCATCAAGCTCATAAAACGTCCTCCCCAATGGCACGAGCCTATCCATAAAGGTTTTATAGACCTTAGACGTCCACGCGGGTTAGTGCGGATTGCCCGACTTCAAGCAGACTCTTGATCTCTTCGCAGGCTTGCGCAGGTTTCCTCACGATGTTTCCTTCGCCGTAAGAGTGTCGAAAACATACATATCACCAATTACCTAATTGTCTGAAAATAAGGATGATTCCGTGCTTTTGGAGGTACGTAAGGCCCGGTACTATCTTAAGATGGTACCTATTCGTTAACACCCGCCAATCCCCTTTTTCCCACGTGGTGGGGCAATAGCTCATAGCCAAACTGTATAGGAAGGCCTGTCCCTGCAGTCGGGCGTTATCTTCACACTAAAAAAGCCTAAAAAGAGATGGACAGTTTAAAGAGTTCTCAATACCAGGTGTGCCTTGCGGACCGGCGCAGTGCGCTGACCACGGTGCTGGTATCGCCTCGGAAGCTGCGAGCCTTGGAGATGGGTGTACGTGCGCTTGCCCTCAACGCGCGCCACTGTTTAGGGAAGACCGCGAGCTGTGTGTGGATGACTTGCCTGGTCAGTATTGCTTTTTACTTTTTGTTAATTTTTTGCTAGGGGTGAACGATCCTTTAACTTAACGATTAGGACAATGGTATATTTTGAAACCGAAGTTTCCTGATCCTAAATGTTCCCCGACTTTAGTATCGTAAAAAATTTCAAAAAAAGATTTGTTTTAAATGTGTTTATAATAACCGCCATTTGTAGCTACTTTAATATGTTAATTTTTGTACTGTACGCATTTATATAATATCTTAATGGCTCTAAGTTAATTCTTGTTGAAGAATTATACAATAAATCTATCTATCAATTTCTATTCTAGAATTAAATACAAAAATTAAGAATTACCTCGTAATAAGATAAAACATTAATGTGGGTTCAAATAAATAAATAAATCTATGGATTTTCTCATGTTTTTCCAACAAATCATTCGAACGAGTATGCCTCACTATAAAATGTGGTAAAAATACAGACGAGAAAGTATAAACTTGGGTAACAGTAAGTATTAATTGCTGTTTTGCGATATCATCGGACAAGATTAAACATTCACTATGTAGTGGACAGTGGCGAAGTGAAATTTCGCGTACTTTTACTATTTACAATTTCAAAATATTTTGACTACACTCTGTTGATTTCGTTATGATAATTCAAATTGTTGTAATTGTTTTTTATTTTTGTCTTATGAATAAGTCAAGCAACCATTAAATTTGGTAATTACAATAATAAATCATTAGCTATTAGACAAAACGAAGCATTTAATTTTCTTCTGATTTATTATTTTAACCATGTGGATTACGCAAACGATTTTTATTAATAAGGCGTACCTATATTTTATTCAACATTTTTTTATTTTATTGCTATATAGAATGTCTAAATAAATGACAAATTATATGATACAGTAGTACTATTTTTAATGACTACGAGTCTCACTGTTGGTCAATGCCGACCCTAACGACAGTTATCATTTAGTTATAGACAGAAAAACGATGCACTGAACTAGTCTTATACCTGTTATAATATAACGTAATTTTTTAAACATAATTTAATATGGTTATCATCAGAGCTTGGTTCGCTATTTGGTAGGAACCACCAATCATTGATTTGATCTCAAAAATTATATGCTGGGCGTACGTTCCGTTTTTATATTTACGATAAGGACAATGGGTTTATTAAGGTACTTAACATTATTATTGCAAATTAAATACTAAACTACTCAATAAATTAGGTTATAAAGAATTTGCTTTAATCGTACCCATTATTAAGGTATTCAATATCAATACTTTACTGAATTAGCATTATGTTAATTTCCTTTTAAGTTAAGTAATGCATTAAAGTTCAATCATTATCTGGATCATTTATGCTACAAAATGGTTATGTAATTTTAGAAAGCATATCAACACTTGTAATGAATTTATCTGAATTCATTCAATTAAGACTGATATGGCAATATCGCATTATTAGGGTTGTGAACTTTTCTACACGTTTTATTGCAAAGCTCTATCAAAAAGACTTATAGTCATAAAATCTTTAAATTTGTACTTACAACTTACGTTAGATATCCATCAAACATAAGTCACAATTACGGATATATAGATTTGGTATTCCGTTACTTTTCTTGCATTAGCTACACCCAATACTATATTTAGTTCTAAACTGATATTAGGTGCCATAATTTAAGTCTAGATAATCAGCAAGAAATTGAACATTACTAATGAACGCAGCATGCTTTGTGTTTGACCATGTTATTATTATTTATGACAGTAATACCTAAATCATTCCTAACCGTTGCAAATAAAATCAGACAACCCTACGTGTAAATTAGATGCGGTATTTAAGAGCAGTCCACTTTTTACTTTGTTAGCGCCTCAACATTGGAGTTAATTAATTTAACTAAATTTCAAATTTAGTACAGTTTACAAACCGTGAAAAAGCATAAATTGCTACTTCCTCCTATAAATAATTGACGTATGTAGCTACCATTTAATTCTTAAAATTTTTATAATATTCTTAGAATAAGACACCGATAACTTTGTTCAAAATATGAGCCGATTTTATTTGAAATACTGCCACCTCGGTCATTGATCCCAAACTATATTTACACGTAAATCTGATTATACCGCAGCTTAACTATACAAAGTTTAGTTTTATTCTTAAACCTTTACAGATGTGACGGCTAAAGTTACGAACTTCAGCCGTTGAACCTCATCGAATTTGACAAATATTTACATTAAGCTCTTTCGGCAATTCGGCCAAGGCATATTTATGTTTATTGCAGCCGTGATCGCTGCCGTGCTTTGTAGTGTGCCGGGGTTTCAATGCAAGCGGTATTGACCCTTTGAGCAGGGTAGAGAATATTGGATTTACAAGAGTGTTATAATTCGGTCTTAATCTTTTAAATCAATAGTAGAATAGAATAGATCAATTTGTAACGGAGCTAACTACTCGTTACTTCTAGTTTCCCAAGGGGAGGAACACGAATAATATGAGATTAAATTATTCGTGTCAAAACTAAATTTGACTGCGATATTCAAGGTATTTTTTCTATGTGAAATCCGTTATTAGCTGTAAATCCGTTATTAGTTTTGTGTAATTCACTTTAAATTTTAAATTCGCTGTAAATTTTGGATAAACATGAAATAAAAATAATATATTCTCTCTAAAAATACAAATTGCGGTGTAGCTTAAAAAGAGCTTTCATATATTATAATCAAAACTGTGTTAATATCTTTCACTATGTTAGATAAGACTTACAATGGGACGTAAATATTACGTAACTCTAAATTCACTCTTCCCTTTCCATACCAATGATGTATTAAACGCCCCGCTCTCATCACAGCCCCGGACATCGAGTATGGATGGGACATATTTTTCCAAATCGGCGCCATAGCCGTGTGTGGCACACGGGCGCAGTATTATAACGGTAGCTGCAATAATGTCGTCAAAATCATTAACGACCGTACTTCCATAAATATGCGTTTAAAAATAATTAATAAAGAAACGGAGTTCGTTTTGCGTCCATAATAATTATACATTATGCGGCAATTGGGACTCGCTCCTTGGTTTTCCTGGTGGATTTTGTAAACAACCGTCAAAACTTTCTGGGTTCTTGCTATTTTGATTTTACAACGATAATTTGACTACTGCAGTTTTCTTGATTTTTTGCTGTTATACTTTACCTATAAATAATATACGCCTAGAATTTTCATATACCTATAGGCATAAAAGAAAGAGGTACCGAACTAATGGAATGCTTGATTTACCAGCACACAGCCTTCTGAACGTAATAAGCACTCGATCAAGCATGAATAAGTAACATACAAGGATTCATTAATATTTTTCAATCAGCCCAATTTCTAAATATACCGTTGACACTAAAGAAGCGCGTTTCAAAATAAACTCATTTGATTCAATCATTTCCTGATGTACAGGACCTTTTTTTTTTTATGATATAGGGAGCAAACGAGCAAGAGACACCTGATGGAAAGTGTTCATCTCCGCCCAGGGACAACGGTGACACCAGAAGTGCCACCGGTGCGTTGCTTGCCTACATTGATTTTAAAGACTTCCGTTTAATTTTTTCTAATTATTTCTAATTTTACTTTCCAGAATGTTCGCTGGCCACTTTTGGCACTGGATCAGGAGTTCAGCGGATTCCGTTCGTGTACCTGCCGTTGAAAGGCCAGATCATACATCCGTCTAAGGAGATCACATTTCAGAGTAAGAATCGCTTACCCTTTTACTATGTCTAGAACTGAACTGAGGTCCTTCAGGGTATTGCATACTTTGTGGGGTGAATGTCATGCTCCTTTTAGGACATCAGCCAGACCAGCCATGATACCTATACCATAATTACCTAATCAAATAAGCTTCATAAATGGTCAGTATATTGTAAGCCCCCTAGTATTGTTTACATTAGTTTGAAAATAATTAGACCAACTGTTTTTATAGGTACTATAACCATGGACTAAAACCGATTTTATACGATTCAGCCGACGAGTCCCCTCTAGTTTAAAGAGGCAACAAGCCCGAACTTCGAAGCTTATTTTTGCGAATCTACCTACTCATGCAAGTTTTTGGACCATTTGGCTTACGAAATGCGAATATCTTTGTGATATTTTCATTACAGATGTCAAAACTCCGATATGTGCAGTGTCAGGCGCTCAGTTTCTCACCCGCAAAGGCTTCCTCGATCTGCGGAACACGCTCGACTCGGACGTACCCTTCAATTTGTTCCGTGATGAAGGCAGGACGTTTCTTCAAGTAAGACCCATTTGTTTTTAATAGGTACATACCTAAATAAATATCTACTGACATTTATACGTCTAGCCTCTATTTAAACAAGGCTTTGTACGTACTTTGCGCACTTACTAAACTTCGATTATGATCATAATTGTATAAATGCTTACGTACTTATCACCCGACTGCCGAAGGAGGGTTATGTTTTTGAAGTGTATATATTTATTTAGATGTCTATGTTCACTGCTGCAGCCTAAACGGATTGACGGACTTTAATATACGTGATGTCACTAGATTTGTCACTGAAAAAAGGCTATTTTAATAGTTTGTATTTTTTTCCAATCTCATCGAGTTGGGTATCGTAGCCTTTCAACTCTACTTTTTTAATATTGAAGGTTTTTTTTATATCAAACAGGCCAGCATTTGTCATTTGTTTTTTTAACCTTTGACTTCAGTGGAGCGGCGAAGACGAGATGCGCACGCGCATGTCGGGTAGAGTCATGGTGGTTCGGCTGCTGTGCCGCGACGTGTCTGCGCCCACGACGGTACTCGACCTGCGCGGGGTGTTCACGCCTTGCGTCGCGTTTAGGGTGCAGGGAACACCGCCGAGATACTCTTCAAGTAAATAGCTTTACATATACATCATCATCAGCTCATTAAAAGTCCCCACCAAAGGGCACGAGACTACCTGTGCGCGGGTGTATGGGCCTTAGTCGTCCACGCGGGCCCAGTGCGAATTGGCCGACTTCACGCACCTTTGAATCTCTTCGCAGGCATGCGCAGGTTTTCTCACGATGTTTTCCTTCACCGTAAGGGCGTCGGATAAGGTACACATAATTTCGAAAATTCGAAACCACATTGGTACGTGGCGGGATTTGAACCTGCGCCCTCACGGTAGGAAGGCAATAGTCCACCATTTAGCCACTGACGCTCATATTATATGCCAATATCATATTTTTTCTTTAAATGATAGTTGCACTTGTGGTCTTTGTTCGATCCCGTAAAACTAAAAGGACAGACTTTTATTAAATAATAAAATATTAGATAATGTCTGAGAATAGTCGGTGAGATAAAATTGCAAACTTTAACCAATTAACCGCCGGGATTGCAGACACAATAGAAAATCTATTGTATGTTGAATATATACAAAATGAACTCACGTTATTCATTTTTAAATAACTTAAACATTTCTATCCAGACGTAACAGAGGTCCAGTTCGCGTCGAACGCCCAAACATCAGAAGCATCTACAACGTCAGGCCTCAGTGTGACCGAGTACGTCGCGATTGGCATCAGCTCAGTACTCCTCGGACTAATTTACGTCGCATCAGTTTTCCTTTATTTGCATATACGCAAACGGCGTAAAGCTGCCTCAGAAGAAGGCAGTACTAAAAGACTGAAAGGTTTAAAGAAAAAAGATGGTACAGCGATCACAGAACGCGATATAATAGAGTGAATCATGAACGAGTACAGACTCTGGTCAATATTGGTCAGGACGATGGGGTTGTTAAGAAGAATCCGCTTTTGAATATGTCCCGTCAGTTCCATGAAGCGAAGAGTTTTCGAGCGATTCTGGCAGCAATATTTCAGATTCAGAAGACTTCGCTGATAGCAGTGCGCGGAGCGATGATAACATGTACAATGTACGTATCACAGCTAACTAAATTCGTTTGCATTATATTATTATGTTCATTATTTCTAATACACTAGATTTTTACACAGAAATAAAAATTGAAAGACTATTAACAATCGTACCCACTATTTTTATATTTGTCTATGAAGAAGATAAAACAACAAAAATAACTTCTAACTTAAATACATAGGTGCTGCTGTTTTTTTTTCAATTTAGTTCTTATTACTGTAAAATAAATCAGGACCTTAAAATTTACAGAGTCGCACTACATCAGCTGTCGTTCATATGCACCACGGAGAAAGAAATCATCACAATGACACGGAAATAAACCATCGCGATGAGTCAACCATTGAACGACTTCCTGACGAGCATGTGTCTATAGTGGAGACCACAGACGATCGAGAAATTGCCCGGCCTGTGGGCACCACACGGCGCAAACTTTACTTCAATCCAGCATATTTTGAACCCCAGTTAATGGCTGTAAGTAAAAATGCTACGAACTTAAACTAACTTTCAATCCCATCATTCCCAATGTAAAATATTCCTAAATTTTTCAGGAACCTCCTCCGGCTGCCTTAGAATTTCTAGTGAAAATCCGAGAAGTCATCTCAATAGCTAAACATAAGATGGCAGCGAAACGATTTCAACCTGTACTAAATCATATTCCAGAGGAAGAAACTTATCCGTCGAATGGTAACAGTATAGACCTATACCAAGGGCTAGGAAGCCAAAGAAGTGGTAGCGTGGTTAGTTTGAAAAGAGATAATAGTAGAAAAAAAAGTGTTTCATGTATGGGATGTCCAGGGTGTAAATCTAATGGTGAACAAAACATTATTAGATACGACATGACGGCGTGCTCAAATTGTCTCAACAGTAGAGGAGATAAACAAAATAGCATACGTCAGTGGCTTGAAAATATACCGATAGGTAAACAACAAACTCTTTACAACGATGGGCCAATAATTCAAAATAATATGCCAACCCGCTTATGTCACTTCCATCAGAGTGCAGAAATAAAATAAGAAAACAAAATAGTTTCACCGTATCCAACTCTATGTACATGCGAGATAATAGGATCCCTAAAAAATCATCAACATTATCGGTAAGATCGGAACCACCTCTAAGAAGTTATAACCTTCCGCTACCTGAATTTGATCCCGCTAATTGTCACATAATCATCATAGAAACAACTGTCAGACGGTGTCTAAAGTAGATGATATAAGGCCAATCGGATTAAGTGATTATCGATCTGGCAGTCTTCGAAGTAGTATGAACTACAGACATAAATTTGTGTCTAACAAGAACGGATTGCCTGATATGGTTAACGAAGCTATTGCATTAGACCAATCTTCAAAATTATATAACCAAAGTAGCTCTGACGAAGAAAAAATATACACGACAGGAAACAATTCGAAACAAATATACTCAAGAACAATAACTGAAAGTCCTCGGGTAATGAATATGAAACTGATAGTTTAGAAAGAAATACTAGCCAAAAGAGAATTGTTACACCCGTTGATTTTCAAGATATTCCTTCATCTCAGGCTAGTCCTAGTTTGAGTAATGCATTACCTTTAGAAGAAGAACTAACTATGAGGAACGCTGTTTACAAGACTCATTCAAGTAGCAATAGTAATAGCAACACTCCATCACCACACAGGGAAATCCACATAGATCAAAACCACTATGAAACCATAGGAAGAACAAATAGCACAGATACGAAATCAGGCTTGCCGAACAGCCCAAATAGTGACTACAGCTTAGTTAGTGAAGTGTACGTTAACAACAACTATAATTTTGGGAGTACACCAACGTCTCCGAGTGGTTCTGAATGCTCTATGGGCAGTCGTAAATTAATTGCAACTAACCATACTCACAATGAAGAAAAACCTGGCTGCCTGACAATAGAAGTAAAGGATCCGCCGAAAACTATATTAAAATACACGAATCTGATGGCTTTGAACCCGATACATTAGATAGAAAGCATCAGAAAATAAAGATGGCAGAACGCATGCAATTTCGNCGTCATCACTACATAGTGTAAAAAAGTCACTTTTTCTATCCCTATGTGCGCTTAAATCTTAAAAACTACGCAATGGATTTTGATGCGGTTTTTTTTAATGGTACCAGTGATTCAAGAGAAAGGTTTATATGCATAATAACATCCATTAAATAGTGGAGAAACACTGCTATTTTTGAGATTTCTAATGTGATGTCGTAAATAATACAGCGTTCACAGTTTTTCTGTAGTGTATTTAGTATTAGCATTGCACCCGTGCGAAGTTGGGGCGGGTCGCTAGTATGAATATAAAAGAAAATCTTATGCAAATTGAGGCAAACCGACATTACAGACAATCAAGACGTGACCAAGGAAGCGCAGACTTTACCCATCTTCGTTTTGCAATTACAATTCCGCGACCGAACCGCGATTCAAACTCCTTAAAACCAACATAAAACCTCAGCCATTCCGAGGAACCACGGCGTGAAATTAAACGTTGGTTATTAAAATGAAAATCATCAAAATTCCGCGGCCCCCACCCCGTGGTGGGGAGGGGTGGCCAATTAGTGATTAATGTAGTGGAAACACTCTTGTTTGACAATTGTCGTCTGACGTCTTTTGCGCCACAGTATGACTCAATTGTGCGTTTTCACTGTTTTAAGTCATGGTATTGCTTTGTTAGATTTTTTTTACGATAAGGAGTAATAGGTTGTTAAATAACTACGCTTATTTAGTTTTAAATTAATTCTGTTATAGATTATTCTGTTATAAATAAATTATATGGACGTCGCTCTATCTTTTGCAGTGACCTTGCAGGGTGTCACACCAATCAAAAAATACTTTTGTACTAGCTACTTCCTGCGACATATAAGTGTACCTTATTAAACTGTATCTTTAAGCTACGAAAATAATACAATAGTTTTGCACGGTTGTGATATTTTCTCGTACCTTCTGCAACCAATATTGAAATCGATAACTACATTGTAGTATAAGTTATACTTAAAAACTTGAACAAATATGATTCAAATAGGTATATTATTCTTTATAAAAATTATCTTACATTTAACGTCAATAGAGCGACTAAAGATTAAATCGAAGAAGAAAAATAATGTGAAATATTTTTTCCATCGAATTATCTAAGAAAACGCGCATATATTAACGGATATTTCAACAATGGAAACGGTTCACGTTGAAAAGTGCTTAAGTTCCGCTCTTTTAGTGCTTGCGGAGTGGTTTTAACGAGTGCCCGAGGGTTACGCCCCGTGGACATAAACAGCTTGGAGGCCATATTGGACTTCTCGAATATATAATAAATCTACTATGTGGTAGACTCCATACTGAGTCGTCTACCACCGTAGTGCCAGATATCGTCCCGTGAAATATCCGTCTATTTATCCGATATTTATTTACCCGACGCTCTTACCGTGAAGGAAAACGTCGTGAGGAAACCTGCGCGCGTCTACGATGATTTTCAAAGTCGGCCAATCCGCACTGGGCCCGCGTGGACGGCTTAGGCCTATACACCCTTTACGGGTAGGCTCGTGCTCCTCGGTGGGGACGTTAATGAGCTGATGATGTATGCTATACTTTTACGTGATGTATCCAATTTTGCTTGTCTGTTTTTATGTTTCTATAGTTCAAGCTTAATTTTAATTAGGCTTATTATTTTTTTGGGGCTAGACAGCGCTTTGTGAAGGAACATTATTTTTATTTAAAAATAACAAAATAATATTCTCTACATCTTTGGTCAAAACAAATTTGCTGGGCAAGAGCACAGCTTCAAAAGACTTCCTTTGATCCTTCCCCCAATCATGATGAAGAGTCTTAAGGCAGTAGAGTGTTGCGCGGTTTACGATCAATGCAAGTTTTCAGGGTTCCAGAGTACTTTAATGAAGCAATTCACTAATTAATGTACCTATTTCACAGAACACTTGTCATGGTCACCTTAGTATAAGATATGTACATCTTAATTAATCTATAAATCTTTATATAAATAAAAAATTACGCTAGGGTATATAAAACTATGTATTATTTTTTTATATTCAATTATATGACATGTTAAAATCGTACTAACCTATATTAATAATTTGGCGTATTTATAATGTATTATTGAATATAAGTGATCATTTACTATAATTATTGTCATATGTTACTTGACAAATCTATGTTTAAGCAATGTGCCAATGTTTTTTTGGAAAAAAAATGTATGGCATGCTAAGTGTTGGAAAACTGTTAGTCATGTGAATTCATGTAATAAATAAATCTTATATCACAGATTAAATATATACTGAACTAATATTCAGTGACTTATCTGGAATAAATAAATATCCACTGACATTCACACAGCGCCATCTAGCCCCAAGTTAAGCGTGAAGCTGTATTATGGGTACTAAACAACGATAAATATACTTATATACATTTTTGTAAATACATACATATTTACATAGAAAACACCCAGACCATTACAAACAGACATGTTCATGCACACAAATGTTTGTACTGCCTGGGGATCGAACCTAGAACCCTTGGTATTGCAGTCGACCTCTCAACCGCGACACCAAATGGGTCGTCAAAATAATAATAGGTGAGGTTCCCTGGGCAATACAAAATGTGCGAATGAACATATCCATTTGTGTTGGAGGGGTTTCTATTTGGTCTTATATATAGTCTCGAATGCTATTTCCGACTAGTGGTATCAGGTCGGATTTGTTTAAAATCGGTTCAGGTCATTCCCAATACAGGAGATGGGCAAGCCGCGTTTTTAAGTGCGACAAATGTAAGCTCAACGAGCATACACTGGCTGCCAGTTTACGCTCTGTGAGACGAGTCAAGACGCACTAATATTAGAAGAAATTACCGTTTGTCCCAAAATGCCATCCTGTGCAATTGTAACATGCCATCATCGCAATGAATCAGGGAATTTACCAAGAAATATAATAACTTTTCACAGGTAAGAACCAAAAAGAAATTGCGACACCGGGACTGCCTATAAACTTGGCGGCTTGTCCAGTCTAATGTATATTCGGATGTCTGTGGTTCAGGTGGTCAATTTAAATCGGTACTTCAGGTTGTATGTAGATCGAGACGAATGAGATAAATATCGGGACTGTTAACTTTAAAATGTGATGTGATGCTGATGTGTGCCATTTTGAAATTGACAGTGATGTATTTGGCAAAAAATTAGATAGCGTAATAATTTTTAATAAAATACCTTTTCTAATTATTTTATTAATCGGGACATTAGCGTCCTGTTCAGGTACAAATCTGGTTTTTCCAGAAAAAGTAAATCATCATCAGCTCATTAAACGTCCCCACCGAGGGGCACGAGCCTACCCGTATAGGGTGATTAGGCCTTAGTCGTCCACGCGGGCCCAGTGCGGATTGGACGACTTCACACACAACCTTCGAATCTCTTCGCAGGCGTGCATGAAGGTTTCCTCACGATGTTTTCCTTCACCGTAAGAGCGTCGGATAACGTACATATATTTTCGAAAATTCGAAAATACATTGGTACGTGTCGGGATTTGAACCTCAGCCTCCCGGTAGGAAGGCGACAGTCCACACCTGAGCCACCGACGCTCTTTAAAACAGTCAGTATAAATATAAAATTCAACGGTTCCCTCTTGAGTTTATCACTTCATTTTACTTAACAGCTATTATAAACCTCCGAGCTGAGGTTGCCATTGTTAGGGAAATGGAGGCTTTATCCAAGGATGGTGTCAAGACACATTCTATATGCAAATTTTGTCCTTTATTATTTTACAAAGGACTTTATTAAGTCGGGTACGAGCAGATTAAGTAGCTTAGTCTTGTTCTTTGGGTTGTAAGAGGTTAATGAAATATTGTTACGTTTATTGTTAATATAATATTAGGCGTAAGATGCCCGTGATATCTGTGGGCACGGTAGTGCTCCCGCCAAGACGAGCCAAGCGAAGCGCAAGTGCCTACCTTTTCTCCAAGTGTTTAGTCGTTCTTTGAATTCTCATAGAGTTAGTTTCCAATGTACAGTGATTCATATTTTTTAAGATATGATATCTGTAATATAATTATTAAACATACAAAATCTTAATTGAATAGCTCTCATAATTTAGATTTTATTGATAATAAAATACGCCGATTTCGTCACTGACACTTTGATGATCATCAAAATGACTGACTTACGCTGATTTTTTATTATATTAAATTGTTATGTTTTTTTTTTGTAAGTGATTAATTTTAAATGTTTTGAGAAAATAAATAATCTGTAATTGTAAATGAGGTTGGCTTTTCAGGTTCGGTTAAATTTGTAAATGGCTGATCTCAATTCCACACTTGCACCAAGCAACATTAAATGAGAGTGAAGCTACCTTAAGCACATAAATGTGAACTTTAGTGATAATACAAATTCTGCGTTAGGAAATAAATACAATATATATCTGCCACATAAATAATAGAGCCGTTTTGCACCTGTGCCTCTTCCGACACTTCCAGCTGTCGCCATAAACACAATCTTTTCCGACTTTCCCACTTCGAGATGTATGTGCTAACTTTTACCGCCATCTGTCGGCGCGCGGGTGATTTATCGCGCCGGTAATGAGCGCGCCGCGCGACAGATGGCAGCACGTTGTTTATTAGAATCTGCTGGATTTATTGCCGGCACTCCTGGCAGGGATATTAGGTTATTGCCTTATTACAACCGTGATAGTTATAAGTATTGCGTAATAAGTGTTTTTAATACGCAAAATAATCACAAAACGTTCATTACTTAATTTTGAAATGATTGTTAACAGAAATGAATTTGAAAAAATCGAACCTGGCTCTGTTTTTTTGCAATTTTAATTAAATTAAACTTCTATTATTTTAGCTTAATAGATAAGGACAATGGTGATTTTTTACCATGGTATTGACACTTTTCACTTTCTTCGCAATTTCCTGCTAACCGCTGAATGTTTTCACTTGTGGTGAAATAATGTATCATTAGAGTGGTCTTGCTGGGGATGAGATAAAAAGCTAAGGCCTAAGTAATTTAGCTCTTTTCTAAACAAATAATCTTCAAGTGAGTGACTTCTGTAATTTATAATTGTTTTTGACATTAAATATTATGCTCGCAGCTGTACAGTTCACTGAGATTATTCAAGTAAGATAATTTGATTTTTTTATTTTATATCTAAGTAAAGATTAAGGATTAATTAAAAACGTCTCTCTCTGTGTTTTAATTTATTAAACATATCTATAAAGTGAATAGAGTGCACATAGATTATGAATAGGGTTTGCAAAGTGAGTGACAATAAAACCAAACACAATAAAAATTACACTTTTCCTAAATTGAGTGCTGTTAATGACAGCAGACCGCCTATGGTTTCAAATCTGTAGAGAAAATAGGCAAATAAATGTGAATCATTTAATAGGTTGGTAATTTTCCGGGCTGTGTGGACGCAAAGGGTATGCACTGCTTATTTGCATATATGGAGTGCACACCCCTGGTATGGACAGTTAGTTCTACACAGTGTATAAACTGTTCGCAGTCTCTGGTATGCCGACCAGACACAGCTGAATTGATTGAACAAAGAAACTAACTCTATGACGACCCATGTAGTGTAATGGTGGAGACGTCGATTCGATCCCCGGGCATTACAAACAGTTGTGTGCATGAACATGTCTGTTTGTAAATGATCTTGGTGTTTTTATGTATATATTTACAAAATAAAGTATAAAAGTATGTTTATGATTAGCTTAATACCCTTACTACATACAAGCTCCTTGCTTAATATGGGGCAAGATGGCGATGTGTGACTTGTGTGAGTGTCAGTGGATAATGTTATTTTTAAAGAAACATGTGCCTAATTTTAATGTGCCAAGTTTTAGCAATGACATTTGCGTCAAAGACCTCCTGTTTTTACAGAAGGTTTTTGACGTAGGTTTTTACGCTTGACAAGACGTAGTCTTCCATGATTATTTAACATAAATGTAGGGCGTTTTAATTTTCTTGTAACAAGTGGGTAGGCAGATTGATCAACAATCAGACAAACCTTGAAATAACCGTTTGTGTTGACAATCCGTTTCATGGTTTTAAATCACGACAGCCATATTGGCAGCCGGGACCGACGGCTTACGCCCTATAAGATTCAGGCCTCGTAGCACGTGTTGTTGCTGTGTTATTCTTAAATTTATTTATTTTTTGTTGTTTGTTTATTGTGATATGTTTGTTTTACATATGATTATGTTGGGGTGCATTGGATCAATAAATGTTTTCTTTCTTTCTTTCTTAAGTAGCACGGAATTACCCTTCTTTCTAAACGTTAGGGTATATCAGGCTGCAGTTTCCAATCACAAAAATTGCACAAAGTGACTTTGCCTATGCAGTCTCTTCGTGGGACTCGGAATCGCCACCCCGAATATAGCAACGGTTTAATTTTTTTATGTTGCATAAAGTGTATACGACGGTCAAACCAAATGGTAAGTTATACGACTGACCATGACGGAGTGGTATTGATTGAAACCAACAACTGATAATTATTATTCTTCATCAATGCCACACTACGCCCGTCACCCGAGACAATAGATGTTAGGACGCGTATACTCGGTAATTTAACTAGCTACAGTATCTTCACCCTGAAACAAAAGGAAAAAAACCATTTACAATTCTTTTAAAAGAAAATATTCTTTTATTACCTCAGATAAAATAATATATACTATTTTACATAACATTTAAATAGTTCAAATAATGCTTTTGTAGCGCCACCTAGTGTGCGCAGACGTATTCAACACAATGTGTGTTCTCCCTGCTTTCAAAGTGCTGTCAGCAAAGTGGGTTACAAGCGTTTTCAATGAACCGCGCTAGATGGCGATAGTCGGCTCCCACAAAACCAAACAGATGGCGCCACCTGTTTCGTAGGTGCTATAGAGAAAGTAAAAAACATTCATTAATATTTAACATTCGTAATAAAAACCTTTCCGCGAAGGTGTGAAAATGATTTTTATTCTTAGAAGATATTTTTTTCATTGTTGTTTAGGCGTGGGAACGGGCCGCATGCGTATTTTTATAAGAGATTAAAGAAGCTGGATTGTGGTCGTAAAGTGTTAATGTGATGGGTACCTCGGAGTAAATTTGATTACTCCGTGGTACCTATCTATTGTAGTTTACGGGTTCGCTTGCATCACGTATTCTAGTAATAATTACAATTAAATTTAAACGTGTGGAGTGTATTTTTAAATAATGACACAGGCCACTCCTAATCAAAAGTATCAAATATTTCATTTTGTCATTGTTTCGCCAAGCTAGTGACATTACAGGGGGGTTACCGCAATCTCTTAAAACAGTGTTGTTATAATGATACGTCAGCATTTTTGTACCTGAAAAGACGAAGTAATATTATTGTAATATGTTTTAAGAGAAGGCGGCAAACCCCCTGGAGACTTTCTTCATCCTTATCATATAATTACTACCAGGGGGCTTACCACTATGACTTAAAACAGTATAAAAATAATATAACTTCGCCTTTTCTGGTACAAAAAGGCTGACCGAACACTCGTAATCTGCTCATTTCTCTAACTCTGTAATAAAACTGGAAAAAATATGCCTTAAAAGACAAGGGGACAACTTACGCTAAAATTTAGCAACGTTTTTAAACTTAAGCCAAAAGGAAAAAGTTTTAAAGTATTTTAAAAGCTCCAATAAAGTCTTGTTATTTTATAAAATGTCTCAAATACAAAAATAAAGCAACGGATCCGTTTTTGATGGTTTTATTTCCGTTGAATTAGCTTACCGTTCCAAATGACTTTAAAAGCTAAATGCATTTGATGAAGGTCCGTGTGAAAAAACGTGGTTCCCTTATTAATTCTAATGACTTTTAAAATAGATATCATACTTGTTTTATGATGATTCGGACTGGGTGATAGAAGGCGAGTAATGGGTGTTTTTCTTGATGTTTTGCTGGGTGGTAGACTCGGTACTGAGTCGTCTAGGTAGTTACCACCGCAGTGCCAGATATTGTCCCGTAAAACACGAGTGATATACACTTCATTGTTTCGGGATAGGGCACTGTAGCTAGTGAAATTCTTGGGTATAGGAGACCTAACATCTGTTGTCTCAGGTGACAGGCGCAGTGCGGCATTGATAGAGAATAATAACTGCTATCAGTTGTTGGTCTCCTTCAATACCGTTCTGTCATGGTCAAGCGTATTACTTACCGTATCAGGTGAACGTCCTGACCGTCCTGTACACAGTGTAACTCTTTTTTTTATCGTCTATTGCAACATTTGACCGCCATCTCACCTGATGATAAGTAATGATGAGGCCAGGGATGGATCTTGCCAGCCTAGAAACAGCCTATTCTTTCTTCTTGAATGAACGAAGAATAAAAATGATATAAAATAGTTTATGAGAGTGACTATCGAGTTTCATGCCGGCTCTTCTCTAAGATCCTACTTATTCCGAACCGGTGGTAGAGTCATAAAATATAATAATAATTACAACTGACGATTCAAAAGTGTAACAAGATTTAATTGAATAAAGTTTTTTTTGTTTGTTGGTTTATTATTATATATATATTCTCTCTTGTTGAATTCGTGAACGAAGATCATTATACATATCTCGATACCCTTCATGCTTAAGAAGACATGTTATGCTGTGGGTCTGGGCTACTATCTTAGGATACATTTTTTCGGATTTAAAAGTGATGATGACGATGATCCCCATTCATACTGAAACACACAGACAGCGTGATAGTGTGTATTGTACTCTTTTACGCGTCACCCGCTCAGGCATCCCGTTAATTCCACAATTCAGTGCCCAGCTTTCCTGGAAACGGCTAAATTTAAACCTCCATTCATAAAGTTGCGACGCGTTTGATCAATGGCCGCACGACTAGTTGAACAAAGTGCAGCACCATTGAATGATTTGAGGCAACAAAACTGGCCTTCGATTCTCCTAAATTACTTTATTTTTTTATGTTACAAAATGTAAATGACGGTCAAGAGGATCACCTGATGGTAAGTGATACGCCTGACCAGAACAGAGCGGCATTAAAGGAGAACATCAAAAGTTATTCTCCACCAATGCCGCACTGCGCCCGTCACCCGAGTATACCCGGTAATTTCAGTAGCTACAGTGCCCTCATCCCGAAACACAAAAGTGCATAACACTCGTGTTTCACGGGTCGATATCTGGCACTGCGGTGGTACCTACCTAGACGACTCAGTATCGAGTCTACCACTTAGTAATAACGACACTTTTCAATGCAACTGTAAATTCGGTATGTCAATGGTTTGAAATGGTAATTATATTATAGAATAAACTGTCTGATGGTGTTACCAATTAAAATCCTACCATAAAACAAATGAGTACAAAATTTTACCATGGAGATACAATGATGATCCTTTTAACGCATTTAAAATAAACGGAATTGGAGCCGTTGTAACTAACAAAAGAGTTTAAATGACGAATTTGTCGGGATGGAACAAAGTTTGTGTACGTCAACTATTTCGGTGGATGTTTGTCTTCAGTTAAATGTGAACTTAGGAGGTGTAATATAAATTTAGTCAAGCGCAACGCCTGAGGTCAAAATAAGTGCCGTGTGTCGACAGCAGATTAAAATTGCCACAACCCCAAGTGTAAGTGTACATTAGAAAACAAAAAAAACAGCAGAGATCGAGTAAAAGCGCTCTTTTATTACACCTAACTTTGAATAGGCACCGCCTAGAAGCCTGATGGTGATTTTTTGAGGCACTGGGTACATGTTCACGTGCATGTACCTAGTGCTAAGAAGTAGCATATACGATAAGGAATGTTTGTATTACTAACATGGTTTATAAGTAATTTGTAACGGACAATTATGGGCTTTTAACCTGAAATTAAAGGTTTTTATTTATTACTACTTGCCAAGCGTGGAGGTTATGACAAATCCCTTCACTTCGGCTAGTCCCCTCTCTCTTCAACCAATCGCAGTCCACTGCTGGTCTCCCCCATTTAGCGCCAGATATCCCGGACCTCCGCTTTCCTCATCCAGCTTCCACCAGCGCTCTTTCGCAAGTCGTCGGTTCATCGGGCCGGAGTGCGTCCTCCGCTACGCTTGCCGAGACGCGGTCTCCACTCCAGAAGTCGTCTGCTCCAACGGTCATCGATTAATCGGCCCGATCACGTATGTCGCAGATCCAATAAATACGGATAGTAGCGCTCCATTATATGATCTTACATTTCATAGGCACTGCTTTCTCCCGTTTGAAAAGCATGGAGATGGTGAAAAATCGTGGAGGAGGCCCTAAGTTAATTGAGTTAATATGACATTTTTATTTCGAAATTCATCATCATTAGCTCATTAAACGTCCCCACCGAGGAGCACGAGCCTACCCGTATAGGGTGATTAGGCTTTAGTCGTCCACGCGGGCCCAGTGCGGATTGGACGACTTCATACACAACCTTCGAATCTCTTCGTAGCGTAGCGTGCATGAAAGTTTCCTCACGTTTTCCTTCACCGTAATAGCGTCGGATAACGTACATATATTTTCGAAAATTCGAAAACACGTTGGTACGTGTCGGGATTTGAACCTCAGCCCTCCCGGTAGGAAGGCGACAGTCCACACCATTGAGCCACCGACGCTCGCTATTTCGAAATTATTTTTATTGAGACATTTTATTTCTTAGTTGGACAAATTCTATATTATATTGACAAACATATTTTTTTAATATTATTTTGTTTAGACTTATGTAAATTTAATAATCTGTCATAAGCTTTGATTATATATATAATTACTAACTGTCTAAATCAATATTTATGTAGGTATGATTTTATGTTAATGTTAAATTGCGACGCCCTTTCAGTGTCCATATGTTCACAACCCAATAATGTATGATATTATGAAATACATATGTTATGCAATTCAAATAAATTAATAAAAGTCCAGCTGTGGACTGTAATGGGCTATAATAATTAAATTTAAGTACGATAGAGTTTATGGGAATATTTAATAAGCAGTAGTAATTTGAAGCAATTGTCTCAATTACAAAACGAATTGAAATTTAGCTTAAGTGTGTTTAAAAATTTCTAATTAAAATAAAAAATATTTAACCATAAGCAACAAAGACTTAGTATCGAAAATTTAATTAATTCAAATGAACATTTTATCGTCACGATACGACATCTGATTGAGGAAAAGGTGTCCCGACCGTCTTATTTGCATAGCGTTTTCGGAGTGGTAAAAAAGCACTCAACAGAATATA
Source organism: Leucinodes orbonalis (assembly GCA_019425675.1). Lineage (NCBI taxonomy): Eukaryota > Metazoa > Arthropoda > Insecta > Lepidoptera > Crambidae > Leucinodes > Leucinodes orbonalis. The sequence goes on along the minus strand of PQWD01013671.1, from coordinate 64,779 downwards.
AAACTCCTATGTCATAACACAGCCGATTAAACTTATCTATTACATTATTGATGCGTCCCCAAAATTAAATAACCCAACAAAAGGCCACTGTTCTAAAAAAATATACCCGTGTCGGGGACTTTTTTCCGGGGGAAAAAAATCTTATTCAAATTGTGAGGTTGTGCCCTCACGCACCTGCTGGGAGGGTGCGTCGGGAAAACGACAGATAATAACAACAGCTTGATTGTAAGCTGTGTGTAAAAAGTTCGATGCATTAAAAACTCTTGTGGGGACAGGACAGCTTGGTGTGTGTCGCGTGCTCAAAATTCGACTCGCCGGATCAGTAGGTTGATGTTCATTAGTTTACATTTTCAAAGCTTCTTATAACATACACGATATGGAATTTATTCCGAAATAAATAAGTTTAATTATTAGGACGAAGAGCGTCGGTGGCTCAGTGGTGTGGACTGTCGCCTTCCTACCGGGAGGGCTGTGGTTCAAATCCCGACACTTACCAATGTATTTTCGAATTTTCGAAAATATATGTACGTTATCCGATGCTCATACGGTGAAGGAAAACATCGTGAGGAAACCTTCATGCACGCCTGCGAAGAGATTCGAAGGTTGTGTGTGAAGTCGTCCAATCCGCACTGGGCCCGCGTGGATGACTAAGGCCTAATCACCCTATACGGGTAGGCTCGTGCCCCTCGGTGGGACGTTTAATGAGCTGATAATGATGATGATTTATTTTATACATAAAGGATCAACATCTAAAAATTAAATCATATTCATAATACTTTCGTGTAATTTAATACAATGCCTAAAAACCTTACAATATAGTTATATCGAAAAAAATATAAATTACTTTAACAAAACAAAAACGCAGCGCTATAAATTTCAATAGCTTAATAATTTGAAAAAAAAAAGAAAAACTTCGCTCCGCCCGCCATATTGAAATTTTCCAAATCCAAGGCATACTATATTGATGTTTTCGTAATAACCAAATTGGACCGAAAGCCGCCTCCAAATTGCCGTTTCTCATAAGTAGAGCACTTTTGTTTTGTTGCTTAAAAAGGTATTTCCATAAAAATTAAGGTTATGGCGAAAGGCTTTTGTTGTACAGTAATTGATCGTTTGGGATAAAATGCAATGTTGCATGGCCCTTTTTATGGACTTGCAGTATTTCCTAGCTAAGAATGAATAAAACATTTATTGCTACATTACAAATGACTTCGTAAAAATGTGTGATCCTTACAACTATTTGCAACTTGTACATGTAGTGAGAAGAAACTGGATTAGGCGAAGGAATTTGCTTATGTCAGATTGCAAAGACGTGATCCTGATCTTAGTGATTTAGAGCCTTTAGACTTCCAACGAGTCTTTAGCTGTATCTGTGTGTTTTAAAGACTTTTTTATCTTTACTTTTATCATCAGTTTAGCTGCATGCCCATCTATCTACATAGCTACAAGCAATAATAGAAAAATATACCTATATGCGATTTTATTCATGGTCTCCTACATACAGTGGCGTGCACAGAGATTATGAGTGGCTTATGCAAAGTGAGTGACACTAATCACAAAAACAATAAGTTAAATTTTTGTCAAATTGAGTTCTGTTGATGACAGCAGATCGCCTGTTTGCAAATCTGTAGAGGAAATGGGCGAACAAGTGGGAATAATTTAATATGTTAGCGATTTTACAGGTTGTCTGGACGCACAGGGTATGCACTGCTTATTTGCGTATATGGAGTGCCAGCCACTGCATACATACAAACATAATAGCCACATAACCTTTTTAACCTATAAAAATAGATTAATTGATATCACTGGTATACTAATGTCTGGAACCAAAGATAAGGTATTATCTAATAATAAACGACGCGGCGCAATCCGCGAGTGACGAACAAATTTCACCGCGACAGATGTCCAAATAGCGACAGGGTTGGCACAACTCAATTTAAATTGAATAATTTTGTGGCATATTTTTAACGACATACATTTTTNTTCACTTCGGCTACTCTCTTCAACCAATCGCAGTCCACTGCTGGTCTCCCCATTTAGCGCCAGATATCCCGGACCTCCGCTTTCCTCATCCAGCTCCACCAGCGCTCTTTCGCAAGTCGTCGGTCCATCGGGCCGGAGTGCGTCCTCCGCTACGCTTGCCGAGACGCGGTCTCCACTCCAGAAGTCGTCTGCTCCAACGGTCATCGATTAATCGGCCCGATCACGTATGTCGCAGATCCAATAAATACGGATAGTAGCGCTCCATTATATGATCTTACATTTCATAGGCACTGCTTTCTCCCGTTTGAAAAGCATGGAGATGGTGAAAAATCGTGGAGGAGGCCCTAAGTTAATTGAGTTAATATGACATTTTTATTTCGAAATTCATCATCATTAGCTCATTAAACGTCCCCACCGAGGAGCACGAGCCTACCCATATAGGGTGATTAGGCTTTAGTCGTCCACGCGGGCCCAGTGCGGATTGGACAACTTCACACACAACCTTCGAATCTCTTCGCAGGCGTGCATGAAGGTTTCCTCACGATGTTTTCCTTCACCGTAAGAGCGTCGGATAACGTACATATATTTTTCGAAAATTCGAAAATACATTGGTTCGTGTCGGGATTTGAACCTCAGCCCTCCCGGTAGGAAGGCGACAGTCCACACCATTGAGCCACCGATGCTCGCTATTTCGAAATTATTTTTATTGAGACATTTTATTTCTTAGTTGGACAAATTCTATATTATATTGACAAACATATTTTTTCAATATTATTTTGTTTAGACTTATTATTATTGTAAATTTAATAATCTGTCATAAGCTTTGATTATATATATATACTGATATTGATTTGTCATTGACTGAAATAAATAAATTAATAATTACTGTCTAAATCAATATTTATGTAGGTATGTTTTATGTTAATGTTAAATTGCGACGCCCTTTCAGTGTCCATGTGTTCACAACCCAATAATGTATGATATTATGAAATACATATGTTATGCAATTCAAATAAATTAATAAAAGTCCAGCTGTGGACTGTAATGGGCTATAATAATTAAATTTAAGTACGATAGAGTTTATGGGAATATTTAATAAGCAGTAGTAATTTGAAGCAATTGTCTCAATTACAAAACGAATTGAAATTTAGCTTAAGTGTGTTTAAAAATTTCTAATTAAAAATAAAAAAGTTATTTAACCATAAGTCAACAAAGACTTAGTATCGAAAATTTAATTAATTCAAATGCACATTTTATCGTCACGATACGACATCTGATTGAGGAAAAGGTGTCCCGACCGTCTTATTTGCATAGCGTTTTCGGAGTGGTAAAAAAGCACTCAACAGAATATAAAACTCCTATGTCATAACACAGCCGATTAAACTTATCTATTACATTATTGATGCGTCCCCAAAATTAAATAACCCAACAAAAGGCCACTGTTCTAAAAAAATATACCCGTGTCGGGGACTTTTTTCCGGGGGAAAAAAATCTTATTCAAATTGTGAGGTTGTGCCCTCACGCACCTGCTGGGAGGGTGCGTCGGGAAAACGACAGATAATAACAACAGCTTGATTGTAAGCTGTGTGTAAAAAGTTCGATGCATCAAAAACTTGTGGGGACAGGACAGCTTGGTGTGTGTCGCGTGCTCAAAATTCGACTCGCCGGATCAGTAGGTTGATGTTCATTAGTTTACATTTTCAAAGCTTCTTATAACATACACGATATGGAATTTATTCCGAAATAAATAAGTTTAATTATTAGGACGAAGAGCGTCGGTGGCTCAGTGGTGTGGACTGTCGCCTTCCTACCGGGAGGGCTGTGGTTCAAATCCCGACACTTACCAATGTATTTTCGAATTTTCGAAAATATATGTACGTTATCCGATGCTCATACGGTGAAGGAAAACATCGTGAGGAAACCTTCATGCACGCCTGCGAAGAGATTCGAAGGTTGTGTGTGAAGTCGTCCAATCCGCACTGGGCCCGCGTGGATGACTAAGCCTAATCACCCTATACGGGTAGGCTCGTGCCCCTCGGTGGGGACGTTAAATGAGCTGATAATGATGATGATGATGATTTATTTTATACATAAAGGATCAACATCTAAAAATTAAATCATATTCATAATACTTTCGTGTAATTTAATACAATGCCTAAAAACCTTACAATATAGTTATATCGAAAAAAATATAAATTACTTTAACAAAACAAAAACGCAGCGCTATAAATTTCAATAGCTTAATAATTTGAAAAAAAAAGAAAAACTTCGCTCCGCCCGCCATATTGAAATTTTCCAAATCCAAGGCATAACTATATTGATGTTTTCGTAATAACCAAATTGGACCGAAAGCCGCCTCCAAATTGCCGTTTCTCATAAGTAGAGCACTTTTGTTTTGTTGCTTAAAAAGGTATTTCCATAAAAATTAAGGTTATGGCGAAAGGATTTTGTTGTACAGTAATTGATCGTTTGGGATAAAATGCAATGTTGCATGGCCCTTTTTATGGACTTGCAGTATTTCCTAGCTAAGAATGAATAAAACATTTATTGCTACATTACAAATGACTTCGTAAAAATGTGTGATCCATACAACTATTTGCAACTTGTACATGTAGTGAGAAGAAACTGGATTAGGCGAAGGAATTTGCTTATGTCAGATTGCAAAGACGTGACGTTGATCTTAGTGATTTAGAGCCTTTAGACTTCCAACGAGTCTTTAGCTGTATCTGTGTGATAGACTTTTTTATCTTTACTTTTATCATCAGTTTAGCTGCATGCCCATCTATCTACATAGCTACAAGCAATAATAGAAAAATATACCTATATGCGATTTTATTCATGGTCTCCTACATACAGTGGCGTGCACAGAGATTATGAGTGGCTTATGCAAAGTGAGTGACACTAATCACAAAAACAATAAGTTAAATTTTGTCAAATTGAGTTCTGTTGATGACAGCAGATCGCCTGTTTGCAAATCTGTAGAGGAAATGGGCGAACAAGTGGGAATAATTTAATATGTTAGCGATTTCCAGGTTGTCTAGACGCACAGGGTATGCACTGCTTATTTGCGTATATGGAGTGCCAGCCACTGCATACATAAAACATAATAGCCACATAACCTTTTTAACCTAAAAAATAGATTAATTGATATCACTGGTATACTAATGTCTGGAACCAAAGATAAGGTATTATCTAATAATAAACGACGCGGTGCAATCCGCGAGTGACGAACAAATTTCACCGCGACAGATGTCCAAATAGCGACAGGGTTGGCACAACTCAATTTAAATTGAATAATTTTGTGGCATAATTTTTAACGACATACATTTTTTTTTAATATGATATATACCAGATATGTATAAGTAGGTGTATTAGTAGTGTTGCCTTTTTTTATATCTTTGCATAATCTTATTTAAAATGTTTTTGGCTTCTCAGGGTCCAATCATTTATTTCATATAACTATTTTTTTTCATGTTAAAATAAAGTATTTATTTATTACATTACATTATTCGGTAACTAAAGTATATTACACCCTAAACACTTGTCCAAGGTAGCTGCCAGATCTTCGGTCACCTGTGACGCCGACTAACCTTTTGGAAATTTCTTTGAAAAGCCTCAAAGCACTAGGACCCCACGGACCAAGGGTCTCGACACCGAACGGAACAAAATCATATTCGGAGCCCAGACCCCTGTATTTGCATACTTTGGCTTTTTCAGCCGCTTCACAAGCCGCACCAGCTCTTTTGTTTGTACCATGTAGATGGGAAGGGGCCAGCGTGTCTGCACAAGTTGCAGCATCCCATACTACCACCCGGCCCATCCTCCATGGAATCAAACTCATGCCATCCGGTCTTTTGCCATCGTCTCTTGCAATACCAGTTGGCTCAAGTAGACTTGGCACGTTGATGGTGGCAAGAGACCGGCGTATGACATCGTTAAGTGCGGCATGTCTCGAGAAGTGACGTGCACTTTTTTGGCAAGACAGACCGTGATGTCCCAGCTGGTCGACATCACTGCCGCAGGGACATATATGTGGAGCGCAGACCGGAACCCCCAGCCGTAGACAGGTTGCGATTCGCAGCGTGACAGGCTCAAGAAAAGTTCCTGTTTTTGACGAAGGGTGCGCGTGAAGCCAGTAGCATGCTTCAGGAGCACCCAAGGCCAAAAGCCTGGCACGCGCCGAACCCGTACTACAGCTTAAAAGATTTTCATAATTTGAGGTCGATAATAACTTATTTTAATTTTTAATTACAGAAGACTTACGTGAGATCATAAAAATATGGGAAGGAGATGATAAAATTAGTGAGAATAGTTTTACTTAATAGATTAATAGCCCCTTAACTTAATGTCCCATTTAACAAATGGATGTGAAATTCATGTAACGTACTCCCATATCAATGCATTTTATTTAATCGCACAGCCTGAATGAAGGAACACCATTTAAAAATAGTTTTATTCGTAACGTATTCTAAAATCTCAAAATTCCGAAATCTTATGCTCCTCATAGTTATGCTGTGCAAAAAGGCCTGTGCCCTGCAGTGGAACGTTAAGGGTTTAGGTTATTAGGTTTCAACATGTCGTATTGAAATATAACATATGTCTTTTACTATTACCCATTTAACGGCCGCTGACTTTGGTACTCGGATATATCCTATCCAACAAAAACAATATATTTTCTATTGAGTTTGGAATCCTGGCGTTTATAAGGTTAAGAGTTACGGTACCGACATCACTAGGTCTGTTACGATACTCAGCTAGTGCTATTGAGCACGCACGACATATTGCATAACTTTCGCAACTGACAGCCCGCCGTTGCATCCTCTATTTAACCTCAGACTCTTTTTGTCCGCGTTTTTATTTAACTCACCGTCTACTAATATTATGCTTATGTTTCTTTTTTTTACTTATCTGCGCGTTTGATGAGTAAAAAAACTTTTTTTCTCGTGCGCATATGGCGCCGGGCGCGTGCGCACATTGCGCCCGATTTTTTTCGCATCCGATTTGGAAATTTAAATATGGCAGGCGTGCGCGCGCATTGCGCGGGTCTTGTTTGTTTTTTTTTCTTGTCGCTGGCCGGTAGCATTGTTCTGTGAAAAAACCTGGGGGTGCTTATAAAATTATTTTCCAATAAAACTTTAATGGTATGGTTAATTTTAATATAATGAATGTATACGTTTTTATAGAACCAGATCACATAGAATTTGATTATATTATTTTATAGTTAAGAAATAATTTATTGCTTATTTGTCCGAAGTTGACTCTTCTCGTTATGACAAATTAATGCTGTACTTTATGAATTATATTGTTCAGATGTATATATGAACTAAGTCCGAACAAAATTGAATACGTACCTAAAGTAGGTATATATCTACAGACTTTGTTTTAAATAAGAGACAGCTTTCGCATTACTAATTAAATCAAACTAAACATTCTTCTAGTGCAAAAACTCTAGTATTTTATTATATAGAAACCTATATGAAAACATATTTTCTTACACGTTACGACCTGGCGTCCTTCAAAAACGAGCGTACACACTTTTTAAAGGGCCGGCACCGCAACGCATTTCTGGGACCTGAGGTCCTGCAAATATTCATGGGCGGTGGTGTCACTTACCATCAGGTGAACCGTAAGCTCGTTTGCCTCCTGTTCAATAAAAAAACACTCAATTTTCTCGTATATAACAAATTGCCTAGACCATTTTCTAGGTTATCTGACATTGTTACGTAACATAATTGTTGCTCTTTACAAATAACTCAAAAATACCAAACTCTACATTTTACCAACAACAAAAAGCAATAATAGTATGCTTTAAAAACCCTTGGGGTAGCGAGAACAGACGCGGAGGCTTCGTTTTTTACCAAGTCATGTCGGCGTTCTGCTTTCTCGAAATTTACTACCACTGTTTTGTGGCATAATATATTTTATGTGAGGGTGCCGAAAGTATTTTTAAACACTTCCTTAAAGATGTTTAATTAATGACGCCGCGGGATTAGCACTTTCTAATTTGTTGTTTGTTTTTTATTGAGATATAACCCTTTCGTGTTGAAGCGTTTGCGTTCAGTGGATCAGGACTGGTGATTGATTTAATGCTGCAAGGGTAATATTTTAGGGTTACTTTTTATAACAAGACAATGTTTGTTAGTTTTAAATGTGTGAAGTAACGCTTAATCCAAGCAAGGCTTGTTTGTTAGCTCTCTATGTCAAATAGAATTAAGCAGAAGTCAGATTCAGAATTTTAAATTTCTGTCAGATTTTACAATCTGTAATCCTTACAGTTTGGCTAAATCTGTTAATTAAATGTGAACGACCTATGATTTGTGGGCGGGCCAATTCACTACGACTGATTCTATGATAGTCTGCTATCCTCCGATATGGGTATGGTGCAATTAAAACCTGCTATCATACAAAAATGATGACGCAGTGTTTAGACGAATTCATTCATTTTTAAATTTCATTCATTTTACGTCTATTGAAAAGTTTTAGTATGTTTATACATTTAGGAATATCTGTTAAATGTTACATTTTCTTCAAAATTTAAACATTTAATCAATGAATTTATTTAATTAGTTACTACAGTTCTAATCTGCTGAGAGACAGCTCTACAAATCGATGATAATCTCTAATACAAGTGTAATAAAGGTACCAATATACGGCAATAAGCCCCAGTAGTAAGTTGATTCTCGAATATCAAATACTCTATAAATTCTACTATTCTGTCAGTCAGGCGACAGAGGTTCCCCAGGCGACTGTTTTCTTCGAATGTTCACGATCAACTGCCTGTAGAAGCGTGCGCCATCTTTATAAAGGAATAGTTCAGTGTGACGTCACATCCATAAAGCATCAGTGTTGCCATTATAACCTATTTGCATCTGTACAAAAGTGTGAATGGAGTTTGCAGTTAACAAAAAATACGATCAATAAAATAAATCACGACACAAGTATTAATAAATACTTATAGCTAATTCGTGAAATAATGACAAAAACTCATTTTTTATAATTTATACGCTAACAAAGATTGAACTGTCCCTCTTTATTTTTATCTCCTATCGTAGTCCACAGCTAGACAATGGTTATTATATATATTTAAATAGTTAAAGAAATTACCGCTTAGCTTATATTAAAGCAATTGAGTTTTTACCCGTCAAATATTCGTTCACCGTTTACCCATAATAACGTAAAACAAACATGCTCATGAATAATTCAAGGAACAAATCGATTAATTTACAAAATAACAGATATCAAGGGGTACACTTGGCAGCGCGAGGGCCACCGGTTCAATTACCGTGTGTTTAATTTACGGTTGATAGTGTTTTAATGTGTTTCTGTGAGTTTTTAGTTGGTTATCAATTCAATTAATCACACGGCGACGTTTGTGCTTGTTTATGGGAAAATAAAAATGTCATGTAATGATAGCGTCGATTATGTTTTTTACAAGTTGGTCATACGTGTATTTTGGATATTGTGAATTTAAGTCCATTGTGGGAAACCTGTGTCCAGCAACCTATAACCTATGACTGCAATGGGTTGAAGAGACAGATACTTTAAGGCAGTCTTTATATTTTTAATTACGCCCGATGCAATGGGATGAATAGCTGTATAATCCATGGATCGTGATTAGAATCCCCCGAGAAGACCATATAGTGAAAGTAGCTTTGTGCGCGTTTTCCCTGTTTCGTAAGAAAGTCCTTCTCTCTCTCTTCAACCTATCGCAGTCCACTGCTGGACATGTCGGTCTCCCCCATTTGACGCCAGATATCCCGGTCCTCTGCTTTTCTCATCCAGACGCCACCAGCGATGATACCTATATTATAATGTTTTACGTCGTTTGAATATGAGATTTCTTTGGTATTCGTACTTACTACATTCTACAGTACATTTCATAGTGGGTAGCAGCATTCTTTATCTTATCGAGTCGATATGAATTCACAAGTCAAATATGATAATGGGACCAATATTGGACCACTTCGATCGACCTTTCACATGCCATCCAGACAGTTCGGACAAGGCAGTAGGTATTGAGTATTTTAATAGTTTTATTAACTTTACATCATCATCATCATCAGCTCATTAAACGTCCCCACCGAGGGGCACGAGCCTACCCGTATAGGGTGATTAGGCCTTAGTCGTCCACGCGGGCCCAGTGCGGATTGGACGACTTCACACACAACCTTCGAATCTCTTCGCAGGCATGCATGAAGGTTTCCTCACGATGTTTTCCTTCACCGTAAGAGCGTCGGATAACGTACATATATTTTCGAAAATTCGAAAACACATTGGTACTTGGCGGGATTTGAACCTCAGCCCTCCCGGTAGGAAGGTGACAGTCCACACCATTGAGCCACCGACGCTCTATTAACTGTACATTATTTTTAATTATATTACTCTGGCTTATCTATTGGAGTCACTTTATCATATTTTTTTGTTGTAATATTCTCTGAATATTTCTTTATTTAAGGGACACATGTAAACCCGAATCAATTTTACCAAACCTCAACTTCCTAACTCAATATCCTCAAGGATCTAGCCTTGACAGTTATCCAGTTCAACGTCCTCCGAATGAATTCAAGCCTATAACGAACGTAACAAATGTATTTGGCACCGGACCATTTTTTCAGTCGCTTACTCCCTTGACGCCTTAAATTATATTGAATGGTAGTCGGCGCTTATTTCAGTAGAGCGGTGACAGTTATTATTAGATTTGTCGATAGTATTTATTTTTCATGTTAAAGTGTCACTTTCTGCGTTTGATAAGGCCATTGAACGCCGAATCATCGGATAGTCGCGAAAAGGGGATAATCTATGCTTCGGATGTTAAGTCGGTTGTTTTACTATCTTAGGATGATAGTGGTTACTGCTCAATCTCCCCTGCTGTATGAGCAGTCAAACTCCCTGCATTGGGACGTCATGGGCTGATTATGATGATAGTGTTAGGTGTGTCCTCGGAAGAAACGTTTCAAACAGCGTAGCTAGAAACACACTAATTTATTTTATCTAGGACGGTGGGCAACACCTAAACAAGCTTAAACATTTGAAAACGATGAAACGGGGATTGAACCTGGAAAAAATGTTGCAGAAACCCACATTTTAATTTTTACACCACGTTGGTCGAAAATTGATACCAAGTAGAAGTTATGTGTATTGACCATATTCAATTAATTTGCCGATAAACCACGATCGACAGCAGCACATCCCTATAAGGAACTGAGAGTGGGTTGCCATTGTCCTTGGACTCAACCCAAATGTCTAGGTCGAGGACCGCGCTATAGTCGCGGCTCCAGACTTACGGCATGCCAACGTTTGTGCCAATGTTTCGGCCAATATTTGCTATGGTATTTTCATGAAACTTCAAGTATTTCATGCCGGAAATGTTTAAGCTCCTTGTTCGCAAGAATAACTTCATTTTGCGCGTGACTTCGCTGTTAAGCAAAGAAAATACACCTGAGATTGAGCACTTATCTCTTCGTCTCTGCAGCCTGTTGCAGTTTACTGTTGGACAACGGTCTTTCCCATTGGAGAGAGGCACGTAATGTGACACGCGATTAACAATTTCAATTAAAGCCCGAGGGTCGAACCTGGACTTCTCAAGCATTAAACTACATGGGTCGTCACATCCCAATCAGCCCAAACACTAATAATAAAAAGATAAATGTGATCGTATGATGATAATGATATTCTATGAGGTAGACTTTATACTGAGTCGTCTAGGTAGGTACCACCGCAGTGCCAGATATCGTCACGTGAAACAGAAGACTTATGCACTTTTGTGTTTGGGGGTGAGGGCACTGTAGCTAGTGAAATTACCGGGTGTTAGAAAGAGTGACGGGTGCAGTGCGGCATTGATGGAGAATAATAACTGTCTATCACTTGTTGGTCTCCTTCAATACCGCTCTGTTATGGTTAGGCGTATCATTTACTATCGGTTGAGCGTCCATTGAGTACACTTATAACTAAACAGAAAAAGTTATTTAATGCGTACTAAACCTCTAGATAGCTCCTCTAGGAGCCTACACATTAAGAATATGTCGAATCATGACCGTCCTATTCCGAACTTTCCCCGGCAAATTACCTACATAGGAAAACATCCTGATTATTCCCAAAACCAGAAGCGGTCGAATAATGACTATACATAACATAAATCATTTGTCCGTCTGTAAATGATAGCTTTTCGATGACCGAGCACTTTGGGCACGTGAAAAACATATTCTAATGATATTTGTGATAAGAAACGTGTTTTATATATCATTTTTATGTTATGTAAACAATTTTATAAATATATGATTGATGAATATGCGATTTTGTAATGCCAGACGGGTTAGATATAGCAGTAGTAACACAATGTTATGTAAAATTAAATAAGTAGTACCTACTTTCAAAGGTTAGTCTAGCTAAAATTATAGAGCACTATTACACTTTATCTACTGGATGAATTGTCTCTCAAAAGGCTTTTTACGGCACCCGCGGGAAGAGTAGAGCTGATGATGAGATGACAATTGAATTCATATTCACGGCTAAATTTACGCCTAATTTAAAGCAAAAGAATACTTTTATAAACAGTAGCACAGACATCATCATGATCAGCTGATTAGGCAGGTAGGGTCACGAGCCTACCCGTATACCGTGATTAGGCTATAATCGTCCACGCGGGCCCAGTGCGGATTGGTCGACTTCACGTACAACCTTTGAATCTCTTCGCAGGCGTCCGCAGGTTTCCTCACGATGTTTTCCTTCACCGTAAGAGCGTCGGATAAGGTACATATAATTTCGAAAATTCGAAAACACATTGGTGCGTGACGCGATTTGAACGTGCGCCCTTCCGGATGAAAAGGCAACAGTCCACACCATTGAGCCGACACTCTTTAGTACAAACATAGGTGCAATGAAATATAATTATTTTCCTATAAATCGCTCGTCGCTAAAATTGTAATGGCGTTCTAAATTTATCCGGGAGTTCTAAATAGGGCGGGCAACTCTCGCGCGTCTGAGTCTAAAGTCTAGACTGAATTATGTGTCACTGTCTAAACTGCTGTTACACTATTTGTGTCCTTTCTCCCACAGATTCCATTAAGTATGGACGTAGGAGATCGTTTGTGGAATATTTATATATTATATATCCACTCCTATAATGAAACCAAGAACTACATGTAGTAATGAACAAAGATTATTTTAAAAAATAACTTAGATCACAAAATATTCGATAAAATTAAATAATTTTATAGCAGATATCTATTGGTCCATCAATTTGTACATTATCAAAATTCTACATTAGAAGAAAAGAAAAATAATAAGAAAGTAATTAAGAGTTAGATAATTTTATATAATTTAAAATTTATCTAAATCCATACAATTTGTTCTCAGTATGTCGGTTATTTTAGATATCTGTAGGAAACTCAAACTTACTTAAATTATAATTTTGAGTGATTCGTTATAAAAAGCACTGGAATTAATATACTAAAATGAAGCACTAGTTGCTTTGAGTCGATTTTCGATTTCTCTGGTCTCCTTTCATCAAACTATAGCTTCCTCTTATCATGGAAATACCTCTGAAGGATCCTCTATCTAACAAATAGAATCATCAAACTCCGTTCATAAACAACAGAGATATCCGCAAACAAAATTAAAAGGTAGAAACAAGCAGGAACTACATGCACTGTAAACACTATGATCTGTTTTTTGTTACCTTGATTTCGTGTACAATAAATTTTCTTTCTTTCTTTTTTAAAAGCCTATAATAATATCGGTCGAATTTTGAAGTCTGTTAAAAAATAACGTTTGTTTTTTAGGACTCAGTAGAAATCTCCGTCTTATCCAACATTAAAAGATGTGTTATGAACACCCTGTATTTAAGCCGGTATCTGCTTTCCCGCCTATTAAGCAGGAATTCTAAAGATATCCCAGACTTCTATATAAGGCGCTTGAATATTTCGCGCGGACGAGTCCGCTCTCGACTGAATTATGTCCAACACCACCGACGTGTTGACAGTTCATCAGTTAATCTCCTTTTACTTTATTTAACGCAGCGATGAGCAGAGATTTTTGTTATGTGTAATAAGTTAGCAAAGCACCACCTGAAGATAATAGACGATTTGTCATTTACACCGAATTAGTATCGGCATACTATGTGTTGTTTTATGTCGATGTAAGTAATGTAAGACGGAACAGAATCGATTAATGTTACCCATCCCTATTAAATCCAAGAGTTGTGTCACGACACTATTTTTCTTTTTTGACGTTTGACGCGCGGGAAACCTTATGTCAGAAATTATCTTTATGAAATCTTCTGTATTAATTACACCACAAATTAACAGTCATAAGTGTGTTGAATTTGTCTTGTATTAGTTGTGCATTTACTAAATTGCTGTCAAATATTTAAAAGGGAATAAATTTAAATTTGGCTTTAAAGGTCTAAAAGTTCGACGACGAAATCGATCTATACGATTATATTTCTTCTGCGTGCCATTATTTTTAATTTTGTTTTAATTACCAAAGACGTCTAGTAATAAACTAAATAATCACGCCCAGTGGTCTGGGAGTGGGACAAGAAACAATTTAAATGTACATTTATTAAGAAAGTTAATTTTACTGTATCATACGACGACAGTTAAAACGTAGATACGCATCTTTCACACGACGATTGCGAAATTAATTTCGTGCAGGTTTGAATGCAACGCCCAATGCTAATGGACTGGCTTTTTGTATGTGAACAAAGTTCTGCAAAGAATAATAATGAAAAATAAAAAATATATGTTTTGCTTATATTTATTTTAATTTATTAATTTATTCGTACATAGCGTGACAATTACAGTATACAGTAAGAAACAATAAAGTACAGGCTAGCTTATCTCTATTAGAGATTTCTTCCAGCAGGCCATTGTGAACCAGAAAACAATAGGTAAATGATAAGAGCGGTAGACGCATGCATTAACAGGTAAACATGATATCATTTAAACGTCGACGACTCTTTTAGTCGTCAGAAATAGTTGATTATCTAGTGTCCGGATCTGTAGGTTAATAAACATCATAATATAAACCATTGTGGAATAACTTCGTGCAATTTGTATTCCTTTATTGATTTCTGAGTAAAACTAAGTTCCTGATTTTTCGATATAATAGGTAAGGTTGAAACCAATACCACTCAAATCTAATAAAAAAAATTAGGCGTTCATAAAACAGAAGCGTGTTAAAGTATTAACTTAAAGCATCTGGGAAGTACTACCAAGTAAGAAAACGAGATTTTAGATTCAAATTCCAAATTTTTTTATTCAAATAAATACTTTACAGATACTTTTGAATCGTCAATTGTTATTATTATATTTTTATAACTCTACCACCGGTTCGGAATATAAGGAGAATCTTCGAGAAGAGCCGGTAAGAAAGTCACTCTTTTAATCGATATCGTCCACACGCACTTTACAAGCATGGCAAGTTACTTCAACCACTAAAACCATAGAGGGGTCGGTAGTGATAGTCGTAGAAAAAGGTTTTTTATAACAGTGACGTTACGGCAAGTAAAGAAGATAGAAAGGAAGTAATATTTGACGAGAAAAAAGAATCTTCAGGGTATCAGTTACTATTCCGGCGTAGCCGCGAGTATTTTGATACATTTCACTAAACGCGGCTTTTAGCGGCGCGCAAATAAACTGCGCCTGCGCTCGGCCCCCAACAGACTCGCCAGCGTAGATTTACAAATCTAATGGATCGGAATTTATAGATTAAGCCGTTATAATTTTATTAATGTACTATATAGAAATAAATATTTGAATCGTAAGTGTATTTTCTAAAGATTTGAGAAAATAAAAAGATTTTTAAATTTAATATAGGAGTAGTAAAACGATATTTTACTACTCGTATTATATATAGGGGAAATTTCGTGGCAAATCTTGTCCACTTCATGTCTGTGTATTAATCTGATTGCACCAAATCACGTTGTAACAGACTGCTAAGAGAGTGAAAGTCTCACCAGCCGTTATTCTTATTGCAATCTTTATTCCTCATAGTCTTGTCTAAAAGTATCTCTTCGAGTATACCCTCGAATGTTAGTCGTCTCAACACTTTCTTATTTTTAAGCCTGTTCAAAATGTGCCTAATCCAAAAGCATTTTACACTTTGCAATGTCTATAACATCCAAAGAATTTTTAACCATGTCTGAGCGTTCCATGCTCAATGTGCGTGCGCAGATCAAAGCGAGCACTCGCCGGGATGCGCAGACGACGTCTCGGCGTTGCCTCCTCCGCTCTTCTTCACCCCCTCGCTCGCCACGGCGCCTCAGACTATTTGCATGCACCGCATAATTGAATCAAATCATATTCATGAATGATCGACCCGGTCATGTTGGATTGATGAGTAATTTGTATTTTATGCGGCGTGTGTGCTGGTTTGTTTGGTTAAGGGGATGTGTTTTTTTTTAGTTGGACTTTTTGGTTTAACATATCATACATTCTACGTATTACTATGGATTCATAGAGAGATATTTCGTCCGTTCTTCGGAGAGCAGTTTAAACCATTGGTCTTAGCTACTTTCTTAGGATGGTCATCGTTAGCACACACTTCGTTAAATAATTGATGCATTGGAGATTTGTACCTTTGTTACGGTACTAAAGCCATTCGATAGAGTTCAAAAATGATAATGAGATAATAACAAAAATATGCAGTACAGGTGCAACTATTTGAGAAATGACGTAGTTTTGAATCACTTATTAAGAAAAAGTATAACACAAACCTATGGAACATAACACGGTTATAACGAACAGCTAAGGAAATTAACCCCTGCTCTAATTGACCTCCGCATTGAGACCTATTGTGCTCAGTGCGCTGGCTTCGTTTATAAAACGCGACAAAGCCGTGAAACGCGTACCCCACGCGTCTGGATTGAAATGGATGCCCACATAGGAGACAAGATGTGCAAAATTCTTATTTTATACTTAAGAAGAAGAAATGTTTTTAATACAATGTTTACAAAATGCACATCGCATCCACACACCTGCGAGGTAAGTAATTACTTAACCCAGGTAAATCAAGGCTACATTTTTCCACAAAGATAATGACAGAAAAAAGAAAATGTTTTATTTAATTGGAATCTATGTGGTTGGTCGATCTCAATGTAAACAAAATCTTCTTTCACTGTTCGTGTTCACTTCAGGTGGTAACATACCTAATTCGTATCAATATCAACGTTCTCGCTTTTGCTATTGCAGGGTACACCTTACACTAACTTGATTTTTTGACTCAACACAATTTTTTGAGTTGATGGAGATCAAATATTTTCCAACTTATAAATAAACTATAGATATTATATGTTACTTCCCGGCGAAGCTCGTGATTTGCGCCACAGTGCAAAGTTATTTTAAGTGCAGACACAAAAAGAAGGTTTACGGCGCGTTTGTCTTTAAGGAAACTGCGAAATGGGCAGAAATAGACGTGGGCGTACTAATTACTTAGATGATACAGTATTCCGTAAATAACTATTTTATACGATACGTGTGTCATCAACATATTTAATGTCATTCATAAAATTTGTGAATTGTAGTAAAAATAACCTTTACAAAGCGAGTTAATACCCTAAATGAACCTTCATTTATTAATATTTCTAAAGGCTCAGTGTATTAGAAATACACGTGGTCCAATATTCCTCAGTAAAATTAAAAATAACTACTATTTTAATGTTTGAACTTGTAGGAAGCTTTTAAAAATCTTGAGTTGGCTTCATAAAAAATACCTGTAAATTTGGTAAACTTACTGAAATGGATCAACAAGCCAAACCACTGAAGCGCTTTTTTTTTTGCTTGAACTTGAACTTTGTATAGGCACCGCCTAGAAGCCTGGTGGTGATTTTTTGAGGCACTGGGTACATGTTCACGTGCATGTACCTAACCTCCTACCTCAACAGGCCAAACCACTGAAAGGCTTTTTTTTTTTCAAAGCATCAAAACTCATATTTTTAGTTTAGTATTTTAACCGTTTTTTATTATATTTTTGTATATTTTTTGACGTTCATAAGTGCTTTTTGTAAGCCTAATTTGAAATAAATGTTTTTGACTTTGACTTTGGATCTTTGACAACTGATGTATTATTTTTATCATAAGGTCAATTCTGTTATCATGTAAGTCACAGTGAATGGTACATATTTCCCAATACTTTTATTTCGGATAGAGTTTTCGCTGCTAGCCATAGATGGCTTCACCGGACAAGTGTAGACGGAAGATGGTTTTGATGCAAAAAACCTAAGGGCGTCCCAGATTGTGACTCGAATCTCGGCTTAGGACGCTACAGGAGTGTAGTTAGTAGTAGTAGGTAATTCAACTGATACGCGGTCATCAAGAGATAAAAATATTAGACTATTGACCTACGCCAATGACAGGACGTCACCGAGCACTGAATCCAAGCGATCACCAAGAATAGTATTTCAAAGAGCGGATATCGCACGGTATCCACCAATCTGTGCAACGTATACGGAATACAAATTATCTATGATTAATTTTTACTGTTAGATACGCCCCGCGGTGAACCCGCATTTGTTACTATATTAATCTATCCCATGGTTCGATTTACTTAAAAAGTATCAAATCCGCAATTTGGTCAGTAAATTGGTTTTTATTACGCTAAAACATTAAAAATATTTACATTGAAACCTGAATTACTTAGCGAATTACTAAAGAGCAGATTTACTGTTATAAAAAGAAGCTTTGATTGTAAGCATTGAGCTTAAACCATGAAACTGGCATTGCTTCATTCTAAGCAATAGTTAAATCAATCAAAATTTTAGAATCTGTCTCATTGATTATCCTATCCCTGCATATTGGTTTCTTTATAATACAAAATTAAGTAACAAAGCAATAAGTACCAAATTCAAATATGTATTCTAACAATTGCTACTTACGGTAACATATGGCTCCAACAGTAAACATCCAAATATGTTAAAGAAATAACAATCATCAAATTCACCCGACCCCATTAAATATGTTTTTAATTCTCTTATTATAAAAACACCATACGCCTGCAACCCAAATGAAAACACCCGGGCGAACTTCCAACATTATTTGTAAACGCACTTAAAGTAACAGTACAATAACTTTTTTTTTCCATCACAGCATCAGATAAACCGCTACGTATAGCGCTTCCATACAAAAACAGCATCATGTGTGTATGACATCTCGAGCTAGAGACGACATCTGGTGTGCGCCTTGGCGAAATATACACATGTCTTTTTGTCCAGATGACTTGCTCACGGGAGCACTGTGCAGAGACCCACAGCCGTATTAACTTCAACTTTACGGCCTTTTTGATTAAGCACACTTTTGAGCAAAAGTGTTTTTATAAAAAAAATAACAGTAATCAAGCGATTATATGCCTTTTGCTAGCGATCGAAGATTATGATTAGCTTGGCAAGGGATTTTTAGATTTTTTTCGGAAGTAGCATAATTCATATGGTAAGGAGCGTGTCAGGTTTCGCGGCAGATGCACGCGCACGTTTATTCGGCGCACGCGCTGCTCGAGGACGAATTTCAAGCTCCACTTAGCTTTCCAGTTATTGTTTTTGTTGGTGGCCAGGTTTTTTTGCTTCTAGAAAGGTATACCACTGGGCTACATGGCGATGACATCAGATTAGTCATCAATAAAGTTCACTGTCAAGTTTGAGTTTTATACTTGATCTTATAGCTATTTTTACCATTGTGCAAATATTTGGGATGGTATTTCCTTACTTTTGTACACTTGTTTGTTAAATGTGCCAAGTGTTTTAAGTAGAAAAATAAAATACATAATCATCATCTGCTCGTAAACGTCCCCACCGAGGAGCACGAGCGTACCCGTAAGGTGTATAGGCCTGAGACGTCCGTGCGGGCCCAGTGCGGATTGGCCGACTTCACGCACAACTTTTGAATCTCTTCGCAGCGTCACACAAAAGTCACAAAAAGATATTGATATTGAACCTGCATCCTCCAGATCGGAAAATTCGAAAATATATTGCGTCCTCCAGATCGGAAAATAACAGTTCCCACCAATGAGCCACTGACGCTCTAATTTAAAACCAAAGTAGTGCTCCTTGATGATCAATAATTACTAGAAAATTGGTCTGAATTATCTTAATTTTTGGGCCAAATCTGTTCTTTTGAATATTATTTAAGCAGACACTAGAAGACCGGATCATGATTCGAGATATAACTAATGAGTGGCTTCAATAATCATTTACAAATAAACCTGTCAATGACACATATATCCCACCAAAAACATTCTGTAAAAAATCTAGCGAAGTCTCGATGGAGCTGCTTGATTATCTTAAAAAGTAATGAAATCAAGACAAAGACGTGCCAAGTCTAAGGTTCCTTACTGCGATTACTTTATTATTATGGTTAATGTTGTGGGACTTGGCCGTTGAATCGTACACAAGGATACAAAACCAGGCGCTCCATGACACCATTTCTGCATGTTCATTGCAACAATCTGTCGTCAGAACGCTAGAAGCTACCTATTGACGATAAAATTTGCCACTTGGAAAGCGGTGCTTCAATAAACAGTCAATTGTAGGCTTGATTAAGGCAATAACGTATAAATGAATATTCAACGGCCAAGTCACACAACATTAACCATAATAATAAAGTAATCGCAGTAAGGAACCTTAGACTTGGCACGTCTTTGTCTTGATTTCATTACTTTTTAAAGACAATCAAGCAGCTCCATCGAGACTTGGCTAGATTTTTTACAGAATGTTTTTGGTGGGATTTCACTTCTTTTTGTAGAAACTTGAAAGGACTATTGGACGGCCCATTAGGTGTAATGGTTGAAACGTCGGCTACTGCACCAAGGGTTCCGGGTTCGATCCCCGGGCAGTAGAAATATTCGTGTGCATGAAGTTGTCTGTATTGGTCTAGCGCGCTCGACTTGGCGGGGGCACTGCCGTGCCCCCAGATACAGAATATGATCCCATTAGTATCTAATATATTAAAAAACGATTAAACGTCATTAAAAATCCAATCAGTATTTCTGAAGAAGCCAGAATTCACTCTCCAAACCGTTCGAAAGATTCAAAATTATCTTGTTAATATCATCGTCATTAGCCTATGACATTCAGGATAAGGCTTTTTCACACAACGTAGTCACGGGGAGATTTTAAATATATAATTGAATCATCATCATCAGCTCATTAAACGTCCCCACCGAGGGGTGTATAGGCCTTAGTCGTCCACGCGGGCTCAGTGCGGATTGGCCGACGTCACGCACAACCTTTGAATCTCATCGCTGGCGTGCGCGGGTTTCCTCGAGATGTTTTCCTTCACCGTAAAAGCGTCGGATAAATAGAAAATTCGAGAGCACATTGGTACGTGGCGGGATTTGAACCTGCGCCCTCCCGATCGAAAGGCAACAGTCCACACCGCTAAACCGACGCCGACGCTATAATTGAATTATAATTATTTTAATTTGTCAGATATACAATCTACCAAGATTACGACCAAACAAAGTACTCCCGATTAAAACAGTAGATGCAATCAAAGATTCCTCTCAAAACAACAGAAGGTCTGCGCATGCAAATACGACAACTTGTCGGCGCGTGCGCAAAAACCGGGCGGCTGCGCGCGCAGCTGCCGTAACTGTACCGCCAGGTGGAGCCTGCGGTACATGGCATAGCAAATACTGCCTGCCGTGTACATTGCTTGCGTCAAACATATCCCGGTATTAATGAGATGTTTCTTATTTTACGAACTTGAGTTGCAATGCTTATGATGTAGGTGACTTTCTTAGGTTCACAGTTATGGTGTTTTAATAAGAGATGTTCCTTCATAGATTTTTTTACAAACTTTAGTTTTAATATATATGTGCTGTGACACTTTCTGATTTTTACGGTTATGGAGTTTCGATAGATGTTACTGTACAGCTTATTTTACAAGCTTTAGCTTTTTACAAAGCATATGCTGTTGAAAGTGCGACTTTCCCCTTTTAAAGTTATGATCTTGAATGATATGTGGAAGTTAGATTATTCGGCAGTAATTTAGTTTAGGCCTTTTGCTTTAAGCCTGCCAAGAAAAACAGTCAATTTTCATTTTCAATATCAAATAATTTATAAGATAATTTTGTCAGTATTTTAGTTTGGCATTTGTTTACAAATTATTTGAACAAAGTAACAGATGGATTGACTATTTAATAAGGTAGAGGAGAGATATAGGATTTATTGACATTTCGTACGGGGCAATTTGTAATTTACAGTGACTATAAACTCAGATTAGCACTGGCGTTTTTTGAGTTTTTAAGATTTCTTCAAAAAATCTATGAACATGACATATGCTAACCAATTAATTAGCTAAACTTGAATAACCTAATTATATTATTAAATGTAATGACCTTATCCACAGGTGCTCATGTTCACACTTTGTCAGTAGGCCAGTCATGCACGCCATCTTTAATCTATCCTAAGGAAATTGTTCATTTAAAAATAACCTATACCAACGTGTAAAATAAGTATTATCCAAACAGACCATTTGCACTAATTTTCATAGATTATAACTTACATCGATTCTTTGATGTTATTATGTAAAATAATATTGTAGGAGACAACCGCTGCATTTCCGACACTGTCTTTGATGAGCTTATCTTTTGAATGCACTTAAATAATTCTCTCATTATTGGACATTATTTTAATGGGCTGCACTTAGTTTGATCACATTGTGTTTGTTCATGGCATCTTGTTAACATCTTTATCAGCTTGAGTTATATGTTGGTCATGGAACTGATACTGTTTTTGTTTATATTTTTAAGCCTTTTTTCAACACAAATTTCATGAATTAAAACGCGTAAACACTTATTTACACGATTTAATACTTGAAATTGGTGTTTTTTGAGCTTGTGTGAGTATTTACTTTTACTAGGTAGTAGATACTGTTTACAGATTTAAGATTGTATTCTTAATCTTATCTGTGGTTATGTTAAATTGATTTCCTTCAACGCTGCTTCTGTCATGGTCAGGCGTATCACTTACCACCATATGAGCGAGCTGACCGTCCCGTTCACTTGCAATAACATAAAAAAGCCCAGAAAATGACAGTAGATTAAATTCTTTATATTCAGTTTAAGTATCATGCTACTATAAGGTTAAAATTCTTATTCCACATATCGTTGCTTGCTTAATTCTTTTCAACTTAAGCAGACATTTATTTCAGCAATAAACTACTTAAAATTTCGTTCCCAGTTATTAAAGGAATAAATTATATATTTTAGCTTTTTTAACGTTGCACTCGCGACCACATTTGCATGAACAAGTGCTTAAACTAGACTTCATCCGATGACTTTATAGAACGTGTTATTTTGACAGGGGCTAATTTTCTATCATCATCATCATCAACTCATTAAACGTCCCCACCGAGGGGCACGAGCCTACCCGTATAGGGTGATTAGGCCTTAGTCGTCCACGCGGGCCCAGTGTGGATTGGACGACTTCACACACAACCTTCGAATCTCTTCGCAGGCGTGCATGAAGGTTTCTTTACGATGTTTTCCTTCACCGTAAGAGCGTCGGATAACGTACATATATTTTTCGAAAATTTGAAAATACATTGGTATGTGTCGGGATTTGAACCTCAGCCCTCCCGGTAGGAAGGCGACAGTCTACACCATTAAGCCACCGACGCTCTCAAATTCGATTCGAACTCTCAAGGTCGAATTTTCTATACTTTTAAATATTATTATACATACTTAAACCTAAAACAGAAAATGTTACTATTAAAGTGTAGTGTACAGGTAAATAAGCTGGAGTGTACCGAGCACACTGGCACTTATTTTTTACCACGTATTATAATAGCACAGACGTCGGTGGCTCAATGGTGCGGAATGTTGCCTTTCAATCGGGAGGGCGCAGGTTGAAATTCAGCCACGTACCAATGTGATTTCTATTATCGAAATTATATCTACGTTATCGGACGCTTTTCCGGTAAAGGAAACCTGCAGGCGTGCGATGAGATTCAAAGGTTGTGCGTGAAGTCGTCTAACCCGCACTGGGTCCATATGGACGACAACGGCCTATACGGACACCCTTTACGGGTACGCTCGTTCCCTCGGTGGGGTGACGTTTAATGAGCTGACGATGATGATCATAACAGCTACTTTTAACATATTTGTTTCGTTAAATGTAGAGGTAATACTTTCTAAAATAATAGTTTCTGACTACATATCAGTACATTAGGGGTCGCAGATTTCGGAACCCAAGCAAACCTCACTACCCCATAGTGCAACCTGCTTACTAATTAAAGAAAGTATGCCCGCATATCCTATGGCATATCTACATTGCAGTTTGCGGAATTGCATATTCTCTTTCTGTGCACCCTATAGTTACCTCGGGTAAAAAAATCAACCAGCAAAGGTTAAATCAACTCTCATATCGAATCGCGTGTGTTATATAACATAACTTCACCGCGTTGGTGTTACGCCGATTTGGGCGGCCCCGGGGCGTATAACACGAGATCCTCACATCCCCGCAACCATGATTAGGAAAATTATTTGGATACCCACCGTCGGTATTTTAAAAAGGAATTGCTTTAAGTTTGCTCGCGATTTTAAGCTGCGTGTCCGTGTTTTGTTTTGCTTTTTTGTTTTGAAGATTACTAGGGATCTTTGATATGTTTTTTTATGTTAGTAAGTGTACAGGACGGTCAAGTCGCTCACCTTATGGGTAAGTGATACGTTTGACCATAACAGAGACAGATAGACAATTTTTATTCTCTATCACTGCGTCCGACACCTGACACAACAGACGTTTGATCTCTTCTACCCGGTATTTTTTCTAGCTACAGTGCCCTCATTCCGAAACACAGAAGTGCAAAATACTTCTCTCTCACGGGACGATATCTGGCACTGCTGTAGTACCTACCTCGACGACTCAGTACCGAGTCTACTACCTAGTAAGCCTTTACTAACTAAACCTTTTTGAAATCTTATCTATGTAATTTAAAAAAGTTAATAAAAGACTCGAAAGAATTAAGCAATAAAAAATGTCAGTGCTCATTTCTACCGTATCCTCAAAAGTCTATAAAATAATTATTAACATTAACGTTTTTATCTCCTTCCCTAATATACAAGTTATGCAATCATAAAATCATAATCTAGAAACTACCATATCTCGATTATCATATATAGCAACACTGAAGCTGGTGTTGACAGCACCGGCCCTATTAAATTCCTACTAAATGTTACAGCTCAATGTTTCTCGGTGTTTATCATAAATGCTATCGGAGTATGTAGTAAGTATGTGGTGAGCATTAATTATGCGGTAGATACTCTCAACAATAACGGTGTCGCGTGCGCATGCGCAGGTGATGCTGGGGTACCAATTACACACGCGCTGGTGCTCTATTTTAGAGCAATTTGAGCTTTTGCTAAATAATTAGTGGCTCATATTTGTGTTTTAATACCAATTAGGCTGTCCTAGCTTTGTACAGCTTGCATTGTGTCTTTAATGTGATTATCAGACTATTTTTAGGTGAACGAGTTTAGAACAATTTCAGTTTGTTTTGTAAGTCTTGTTTGACGGAAATGCACCTGCAGTATGTAAAAATGTATTATTTGACGACCCATCTGGTGTAATGGTTGAGACGTCTATGACACCAAGGTTCCGGGTTCGATCCCCGGGCAATACAAACATTTGTGTGCTACATGCTCCGCTTTCTACATCCAGCCTCCACCAAACCTTTGCATGTCGTCAGTATATATCGCGTTCAACACAGCAATTACCAGGATCAACTTCATGGTTTTAATTCTTGTACGTAAGGCGATTTTTCAAAATGCACTTATCGCAGCCTGAGGCGACGCTAGCGTGCCTTATTCTGTTCGGAACCTTAACACTAGGTTAACTACCCTCAAATTATACACCGCGCCTCCCGTACAGTTTGTTAAAAGAACAAAAACTGCTCGGCGGCGATTGAGCAAGAAAATGGCCGACCACAATGGGGCTACTTAAAACAAATTAAACCAACCTCGCGTAACCGCGTTTAAGGGTCGCGATTTTTTGGAAAAAAAAGGTATTTCGAAGAGTCAATGCCCCTGCCATCTGGTGCGCTCGCGCCAAGAAAAAACGTTTTTGTTAATACACCCCGTGGCAACGGAATACAGTACTGATGGTCGGTAAGTAAAAGGGAATAACTGAGGAATAATACAATTAAAACACTAAAACCTTCTCCTAAATGTAACAAATATTTTACCGAAAACCGCACCGAAATTACAACATACATATGAGGACCTCCTTTTTGAAGTCGGTTAATAATAAATGATTAACACCTTCCGAAGAAGTACTGAAAGAATGTAGAAGAAATATTTTTAATGAAAATGAAAAGTGTTTATTCTGTTTAGGTCCTTACGGAACACTTATGAATGTCAAATGAATAGAATTGTAGTTATCAGAAAAGACCAGTTGATTTCAGATCAGCATGTTTGAAAGAAAGAAAGAAAAAAATCTTTATTCAAATAAATCTGTTACATATACTTTGGAATCGTCATCGTTTTGAATCGTTTATACTACTAGGTGGTAAACTCGACACTGAGTTGTCTAGGTAGGTATCACCGCAGTGCCAGATATCGACCCATGAAACAGGAGTGTTATGCACTTTTGTGTTTCGGGATGAGGGCACTGTAGCTAGATCAGAGACCTAACATCTGTTGTCTCGGATGACGGGCGCAGTGCGGCATTGATGGAGGATAATAACTGGCTATCGGTTGGTTTCCTTCAATGCCACTCTGTTATGGTTAGGCGTATCACTTACCATCAGGTGATCGTCCTGACCGTAGACTAATATTAAAAAAAACGTAATTAACAACTCTGTGTCACAAAGCGTGTGTTTTTTTGACTAATATTGAATAAACTATCGGCTCTTCCGCAAAAAAAAGTTATTTGTGAGTTAACCTGTTCCAGTTTTAGGACTGCAGCCGATTTAAAGGAAAAATCTTTCAATTTTGACCTCTATTCGTATGCATATAACATATTAGTGTTTTTGGTGAATTTAATAAGTATTTAAAGGAGGGGTTGTGCTAACCGCGGCTTGCTTTTAAATGGTACGCGTGCATTACGTCGCTTTGGCGGTTCACTAATGGTTTGTTTGGAGATATTTAGATAAGTATGTAATGGGCTCTATGTAGAATATTATTTTGGTTGTCATATACTCAAAGATGGCAGAATACCTTTAGTTTCTTGGTAAAATATACAAGATATTTGACTGATATCACCTTTCTAACGTTATCATGCAGACGAATATGGATCATTAATAATATCTACTGACATTCACACAGCGCCATCTAGCCCCAAGTTAAACGTGAAGCCTGTATTATGGGTACTAAGCAATGTACAAACATACTTGTATATATTTTTTTGTAAATACTTACATATTATACATAGCAAACACCCAGACCACGATAAATAGACATGTTCAAGCACACAAATGTTTGTACTGCCCGGGGATCGAACCCGGAACCCTTGGTGTTGCAGTCGACGTCTCAACCGCAACACCAAATGGGTCGTCATGTCTGACTTAGAATTAGAACTACCTGTTAGCTCACTCTTGTCTTGAATACTATCTGATGTTATATTTACTATCTAAGTAACTCGATAAATGAATCATGGTGTTGGTAAGTATGAGTAACTTAAAATTAAACTTTTATAAAAACCTTTAAACAAAATCATCATCATCAGCTGATTAAACGTCCCCACCGAGGGGCACGAACCAACCCGTAAAGGGTATTGACCTTAGTCGTCCACGAAGACCCAGTGCGGGTTGGCCAACTTCACGCAAACCTTTGAATCTCTTCGCAGGCGTGCATGATGGTTTCCTCACGATGTTTTCCTTCACCGTAAGAGCGTCGGATAACGTACATATAATTTCGAAAATTCGAAAACACATTGGTACGTGGCGGGATTTGAGCCTCAGCCCAGTACCTAATATAAAAGAGAATAAATAAATTAGTGTGGTGAAATGGGCCCTGTCTCAGCATAAATATAGCTTAAATAATAGCAGCAATATTAACTCACCAATTCCAGTGGATTTAGTGATCTAGGCCATCGTGTAGTCCGGGCCGTGGCGTGTCCGCCGGGCCATTTGTCAACCTGATGCGATCAGCGAGACGTGTACTGCTCACGGGGTGGATTGCCCACTTTACTGAACATTTGAACTAATATATAAATGAACTATGTATAAATTATACAATTATATAAAAAGCAATTTAGGACTTATCGCTCGAAGATGACTTAACGCCACAAACACGAAAATAAAAGAAAGGTAATGATTTTGCAAAGTGACAATATCTGAATTTGACTTTTAAATAAATAAATACGTAATATAAACATGAAAAATATATAATCGACATATAAAATGATATAGTAAACGTAAATAAATAATAACATTAAAATGTGACGGTTTTTACCCAGTGTGTTATTTACATAACCGTCACTTCCTAGTAATTGATATCGAACAGGTCTAGCATTAGTTAAATATTTGTAAAAAGTAAATCAAAACAAATTACAAAAAAATATAGTCTGTAAAGAACATTTCTGACTTTCAAATAAAAATCCACCACTGGTTCGCGTTGTTATCTACTAAGAATGAATCTAAACAAGTCTTTGACGATTGATTTCAGTTGATTTTTATGATTTTTTTTGTCGTGGATGCTTAATGTTGTTAAGATAAGTAACTCTTCGCCTATAAGCGTAACAAACATACAATCACTTTTGAAATTTTTGTTTAAGTCAAAGTCTTAGTATATTTATTCAAATTAGGCTTACAAAAAGCACTTATGAACGTCATAATATATACAAAAATACGATAATAAAACATTTGAAATACTAGAGATAATAAAACGGCAGCAAAGCAGGAACTGGCCAATTCTCACTAAGAGCACTACTAAGGGCTCGCCACCAACCAGCTACTAGTTGTACCGTAAATCGGGCGCTCTATAAAATTGCCATACACACAAATACAGAGTAAGCCGATTTGACAACCACCCCCTGCCTACCCTTTGAATAATGCCATCGATTTATGGTAAAAATTTCATGACACGCGACCTTTTATGGTTCCCTACTGAAACGGGTAACCGAAAAACGCAGGTTTTAATATGTAAGTACCTGAATATGTGATTGACAGTTATATGTATTCGGTTTCATATAAAAATTTATATGTTAGAGCCCAGAGCCGTGTGCGATATGTAAAAATCTGATCCTAGTTTGAGACTTAGCAAATTTTAGAACCTAAGCCAAACTTAGGGTAAGTTTGGCTAAAAGTTGTTATGGGATTCCAAGGCCCCTTGTCCACACGCACATTATGTAATTTATTTAAGCTATAAAGAATTCACGTTGCCCCTTAACATAGGTACCCCTTGTAGCTTGTACCGTATACACAGTTCACCTGATGGCACATGCACATTTACATTTGCAATACCACAGGGTATGTTGATGCATTTAGAACTTGCTCTAAATTAAATAAATATTGATTTAATGCGAGCCAATCTTCCCCTAGATATGCATGCTGTAAGGCCTTAGATAAAGAATCTCACTCAAAAAGTGTCCGCTGCAAAATTCTGTCCACCGCGCCAGTTAGGCAAAATTTTCATTCTTAATCACGTCACTCGCTACATGTCATAGTGACATAGTAGTGTGCTCATGCTTTCGTTTTACGCCTTTTAATGACGCGGTAAGATCAAAACTGTAATGAATAATGTATGTCATAAATGTAAGAATAATTATTGTTTTATTTATACTTAAGTATAAGGTCAACGTATCAGTCAAGCGGCTCCGAATTTTTTTTGTTGATGTTTCTTGGTATTGTGTATATCGTTTGTTTATTGTCCTCTAAGGGTAAGCCTTAGCCTGTGCCCTGCTTTGGAGCTTTAAAAAGCTGCTGACGATGATTATATGATGCAGATCCAAGGGTTGCTAAGCAGAATCACACTTGGCCATATTTTTGTGTTCCATTTAACGTACATTTTGAGATCACAATCTATAATAAGGCTAAAGAACTCTACATTCGTCAAGTTAGTTTTTTCTCTTAAGCATTATGTGGTGTTTTGTATAATTCAGTAGCGGCCTAGTTTGTGGAATGTCCGGCGTTTATTTGTTTATTCATGAAATACCTCATTTGAACACGAGCAAGTTTAATGCTAATGGCCACTTTAGACAAATATTTAGGTGCCATAAGAAGTCTTAAACATTTCCTCTATTATTTATGCCATATTTACATAACATTCAGTCAATTTTACAAAGGCTAGTTCCTGTATAATCTTTCGATTGCTTTACTTCAAAGTTTGCTACACACCTTTCTGGACATTCGATCCAGAACGCCCCGTCGGCATCCTATCAATTCACGCTTGACCCAGACCTCAAGTATAATTGGCACAATCCCACTTAAGGACCCGACTCGGCAATACAAACTCACAAAGCCGGAAAAACATTATGGCGATCTAATTCTGTTTATATTTGTGCCTTACGGAAGTTGAAAGCTGCGACGGTTTTTCTGCGAGATGTGTCTCGCACCCTCGCCACGTGTCGAGTCTGAATCTAAAATAAATGCGGTCCTAAAACGGACCCTTGTGGCACACCTGCACTGCCAGACTTCCGAATCCAGAGACTGAGTTTAAGCATATCAACCCTTATGATATTACACATAAGAGCTATTTGGACGCATTTTGAAGTTGTGAGTAGAGAACATGTATTTGGCAGGAAGAGGGTGTCTATAGAAATATATTTAGTCGTAAGCTCCCTTATAGGCGGTTATGATTGAACAAACGATACGTGGCAAGGTGTGTTCACGTCGAGACGTGCTCCGGATTCTGGTTTAATGGTATCAATGCAGTCAACCTTATGGGCGTTTTATTATAAATCGGCAACTGTGCGAGTTATAAGCATTACATCCGTACAATTTAACATTGGCTTAGAAGCAAACAATTGATTCTAATAAAATTATCGCCAACTAATACATTAGTTTTCCTAATTATACTTTGTATGTGTTATAGTTACGAGAACATTTTAATTGAAAATATATTGTACTATAACTGCATTTACAAATGCAAATCAACTGATGTGCAATACACTGTTCTTTTATATATACAGGTGTTAGAGAGTATCAATATCAGCAAAAACTCTTTAATTAACGTATAATGTGGGCTTACGGCGACCGTCTGACATCTTGTGTACCACTAACAATACCGTTACTAGCATCTATTTATCAAATTAACTTTGTCAAAAGATCTCTGTAACAGATGGTGTATCTTTTGACCACACCATAAGGTGCAATTTTGTATAAATAGCGAGGAAATGGTATAGCAAAGTTTGTCTACAAAATTATACAGTTGCGGATTCCCTTTCTATCGATTTCTGCACCTTTCTCGTGTCATATATAGATCGGTTTTATAGATCCACCATCTGGAGGGTCGGTGTACGACCTTTTCTAAAGCCTATTGTGTTTGTTCTAATGGTGTTTTTTTTCTGTTTCAGGTAAGTTTGCAAGGTTTTAGAAAAAAGGGAGAGTGTAGGAAGCAGCGGCTGGCACGTGAGTTAAATTATAATGATAGCTACAGTATTTTATTACTCTTTTTTCGAAGTGAACGACAGCAGATCTTTTATAACTAGATTATTATGTCTACTAGGAAGAGCTTTGAAGCTGAATAAAATATCATAGATAGAAATAACAGTAAACACTAAGACTCATGAACTTACAAATTACTCCTTAAATAGATACAGTTTTTGAAAAAATTGTCTGCAGACTAATAATCAACAATTTTCCATTCAGAATTCCTAGTAAATATGACGCGATAGTTACAGACTTACCGATAATTACAGATAATACCCTAGAATCGTATAGTAATCCTATAATTTCGAAAGAGTACGGTATAGTAAATGTGTTAAGAAATACTTTTTACTCTCAAAGAAGGGATTATTACGCAAGCAGCCCGCGATCGGCGGCCATGACGGTAGGACAGGTGATAAGCAATTGTCTGAATCACGGACGTGAAATCGACTGTGAAATGGGGGGATCTGAGCCACTGCTTTCTTTGACCTTTCCGACGACAAGCTTGACTTGCAAAGCACTAACTTCATAAACGCCGATGTTTATAAGGCACGAACAGTTTACGAGGAAAAGATTGAAAAAATGCAATTTCTTGACTACAATTTAAATACGACTATTGAATTTTAAATTTAAACAGTTTATGGTTTTGCAGGGAGAAGTTTGTTTGAAACCTATTTTATTAGATTTTGTAGTTTGATGCAGTTATTTAACTTTGAAAATGGAAATTATTTTTTTGCTTTGGAAATCACTGTATTGCAGACCTTCGTATATTTTTGTATTGTATTACAATTGTCAATTAATTCAAAGGGAACAAGTGGAACTATATTTCGTCATTTATATCGCAGCCTTAACAATTGATAACAATCATTAAATGCGTGCGTAAAACCTAAGTAGTATTAGTATTATATCCACGATATTGAAATTTGTCTCTAATAAAACTAAACTGTTTTTATTTCTGAGCTTTTTTTCTTTCATCAAGTTAGATTTAACATTAAAAAATAAAATTCACAAATACCAATAAAAGCACGACAATACGTCAACATCAATGAATGATACTAACCAAATACATTTAAATAATTGCAAAATTTGAAAATTACAATAATTGAAGGCTTAAATGAAGAGATTCTATTATTCACTGATGTGGGTAAGGTGTTGAATGTCGCAAAATGCTCAAAGGATAACAGTGTCCTAGGTGTGGTCTCGGGAAGTGATTAGGACCATTTGTATGGGATAATCCTATATTTGTGCTATACACTATTGTACTGAGTGTTGGACTCGGACCGACAAATGGACAAATTTCGTTGAAGTATAAAAACACGCGTTAATGGGGCTTTGTTAGAAATGTGTGGTCTCTTATTCGTTCTCTATAATAGATGTCCTATTTATTATCGCATAAGTAACAAAGGTGTACTATGTGCTCGGAATGAGGACACTATAGCTAGTAACATTGCTGAGTATAAGAGATATGTTAACTAGGGCGAAGGGCGCAGGATATGTTGACAGAAAATAAAATTTTATCTGCAATTATTCAACACTACATCTGTCATTGCGAAGCGTATCACTATCTGGTGGGTGAACTGACTGGTTTGTAAACTTGCTAAATTAATCATACTTACACTTTTTTGATGTGAATCTGAATATCTGGAATAAGAGCTATTTACTAAAGCGAAAGTAATAAATAAATAAAATAAAAAACATTTATTTTCTATCAAAATACAACTTAACTATCCACACAGAAACACGTCTTTCCCTTAGATGTGGACCTTAGATATAATTATTTCTTCCTCAACACCTCAGCGGTAACGTGTTTGAAATAGCAAACATAAAAATATATGAAAAATTCTTGGAACAATATGAACCCTGCCTTTTTGTAAAATGTCAACATAATTATAATTTCTGGAACGTAAGCGGTTACACTACAAGGTAACCAGTTTAAAAATACACGGTTAAAGACATCAGAATGCTATTTTTCAACCTAGAACTATGATAAATGGCATCACATTTTAATTAGCGCCATAACTAAATGCCTAGATAAATGACGAGTGTGTCAAAAGCATATCCATAGTCTGGTCTGGAAGTTATGTCGCGTGATAGGGTATCCGTAACCGTGAAATCTTTGAAATAACTTTGTAGATATCATACATATTTGTAGAAATTCTTTAAACGGTGTCGTTTTTACTTGATAATATATAATCATGTGCTGAGAAACGTATGCTTAGCTGCCCTGATACCATAATAGGTGTGAGACGATCCCCATCATTTTTAATAATATAATTTAACTTGATCTATTTCATTATACATTAGTGGCTATGTAAGGTTAAAACTTTTATAATACATAAGCAGTCAGCCATATATTTTAAATAAAATCAAATTAAATTATACGTAGCATAATACACCTGGGTCTTAACATCACCATTTTTGTACAAATTCCTTTTACAGATTGCTGACGATTCATTTTGTTTGGTTAGCCTGTATTACCGCGCCAAGAGTTGCAATAATAAAAAATATAAGTTTAAAAATAAACAAGATATTCCAAACAACTGCAGGTCCTTAAGAACAAGAAAAACAAATAGAATAACAGAAACTTATCCTATCAAAACGTTATTAAACCGCGCCAACAAACCCTATAAAATGTACGTTAATTTCAGCCAACAAAAAAGCCGGCGTCGAAATTATCCAATGGGAAATAAAATTTTGGTAGTAATGACCAATGTTTAGGAAAACGCGAAGGTCGTGCCTATGACCTGCGGCTAGACCGTCTAGTAATTACGCGTGACCTAGGCACGCCACGCCGCGCCCAACGGCTCTCGAGTTAGGTACGGTGTCTAATCGATTTAATCGAAATACCGTTAGCTGTAACAACCATGAAAGATACACAAACTTTTGGCAGATATTTTGTAGATAGAATAATAATCAAATGATTGACAATTGCACAAATGGCACAATTTTTGTATATACAAGAATTCAAAAATTGATAAAAACCACTATGGTTATGAAACAGAACAAGAAATGCAAATTAAATCATGCATATACTACCTCGAAAATAATACATGGTGCCAATTAAATTATACCTCATCAACGGTGTCCACGGAAGACCAGCGTCAGGACATCCTGTGGTTGTTCTGACTACGCTGAGTAGGCTTCCATTCAGTACAATTGCATAAATTAAAATTGATGTTTTTAATTGTGTTTAACAATGAATGTTGTAATTGATTTCTGAATAAATTTTACTTTACTTTATTCTGCTGCTGAAATATATCATCATTGGTACACTTAGGTTTTTATTGGGAAAGGAGGAAACTCATCGCTATGGAGTTTGCTTTTTACTACTCAACAAAGCAAGACATACGTTTGTGGATAACATGTACAGTTAAAGATTTTACTATTACCAGAGCACCGATCTTTCTACATACATTATCTATACCTATGATAACACCTCGCGGGACCAATGCAGTTTGGTAACGAGGACTACGGTTTAACATACTTTTTGAAGTATGGTAAAACAAGATATAATATCAGGTCATCTATTGCGATAATCATAAGGCCACCACGCCTTTAAACTCTACTATTTACTATCACTTTAATTCTATTAATCAATAAAACATACTCTAATTTAAAAAATGCCAAAGTATTTTATAGCTTAGCATAGCTCGATCAACAAGACTCAGTACCTTATGGTAAAGAGCCGTGCTCCTCGGCCGCCCATCGGCAAATTGGTAAATATTTAATAAATATCCTTATAATAGGACTTTTAGGGTCAAACTATATTGCCTAGTGCTAATTTACGCAGTGATCGCGTGCCTTTATTACGGCAATACAAATGGATGTTTAGCTCTTGAAATTAGGCATAACTGGCAATATTTCACGCGAAAAAACGTATTTTACTTGATTAAGAACGTTAAATAAATCAAATTCTACGGAAGGAATGGGGCTTTATGTGGCACCAAATATTTTAAAATAATTGTATGTTAACGTAATGTAAACGACAAACATGAATTTGCTTTATAACATTAGCGAAGACCTTTATCCACCTTTATCATACAAAGTTCAAAGGCCTCTGTAGTTCTGCATAGGTCAGTGTTAAATATGCAACCTCTTTTATGACAAGGACGTCAAATGTAAAAAGAATATGATTAATTTGATTGTTTAATGCTTCTCTTCTCTTTCACTATTTGTAAATGGCTAAGGTGTTTTCTTCTTTTTATATATTATTTTAATTTACCAAGAGTTGTTTCGCTGCATAAGTCGAGAATTTCTTTATCTCCACATATTTTCTAGTCAGGTTATTTTATTATTTATTTTATTTTATTCGGAGTACTAACAGCACTAATACAGTTTGTTAAATTACAATTTGAAGTACAGGTTATGGCTAGGCGTTTGATAGGTATCCGCAAGTTATTAATTATATTATAGTAGTTTTTCCAAATTTTTACGACCAAAAAAGAAATAATAGTATATATTTATTACTATATAACTGTAATAGAGCGTCGGTGGCTCAGTGGTGTGGACTGTCGCCTTCCTACCGGGAGGGCTGAGGTTCAAATCCCGACACGTACCAATGTATTTTCGAATTTTCGAAAAATATATGTACGTTATCTGACGCTCTTACGGTGAAGGAAAACATCGTGAGGAAACCTTCATGCACGCCTGCGAAGAGATTCGAAGGTTGTGTGTGAAGTCGTCCAATCCACACTGGGCCCGCGTGGACGACTAAGGCCTAATCACCCTATACGGGTAGGCTCGTGCCCCTCGGTGGGGGACGTTTGATGAGCTGATGATAACTGTAATAGGAATAGTATCTAGTAAATAGCCACCGACGTAATGTTTATTATAGTAGAAGAGCTTGATTTTATTTTATTAAATATCAAAGGAATAAATAAATTAAGTTAAGCTGTCAATCTAATAATAAATATGTAAACATAAATTAATTCAAATAATAAAAACTAAGAAACCTACAAAACGTAAAAAGGTGTCCCAGATCACTGTCCCTAGTCTGTGACATGGTACCCATAAGGCTGGCAACCACAGATTTCCCAATACAAGGAGATGGGGCAAGCCGCGTTTTAAAGTGCGACAAATGTAGGCTCAACGAGCATACACTGGCTGCCAGTTTACGCTCTGTGAGACGAGTCAAGACGCACGAATATTAGAAGAAATTACCGTTTTTTCCCAAAATGCCATCCTGTGCAATTGTAACATGCCATCATCGCAATGAATCAGTAAATTTACCAATAAATATAATAACTTTTCACAGGTAAGAACCGAAAATAAATTGCGACACTGGGACTGCCTATAAACTTGGCGGCTTGTCCAGTCTAATTGTATATTCGGATGTCTGTGCTGGCAACATTCCCGCGTTGTATAGCCAAACTTAAACGTTGACCAAGAAAGGCACCTACATAGTATATAATTTATAGTAGATAATTTTAGCATATATAATTTAAATCTAATATATCTTTGAGCGTCGGTGACTCATCGGTGTGGACTGCGGCCTTCCTATCTGGAGGGTGCAGGTTCAAATCTCGCCACGTACCTATATTTTTTTAAATTTACGAAATGATATGTGTACGTTTATCCAATGCTCTTTTGGTAACGGAAAACATCGTGAGGAAACCTGCGCTCGCCTACGAAGAAATGCAAAGGTATTAAGACAGCCAATCCACACTGGGCCCGCATGTACGACTTAGTTATATACCCTATACGGGTAGGCTCGTGCACCTCGGTGGCGACCACAGACAACAGAATATACATTAGACTGGACAAGCCGCCAAGTTTATAGGCAGTCCCAGTGTCGCAATTTCTTTTCGGTTCTTACCTGTGAAAAGTTATTATATTTCTTGGTAAATTTACTGATTAAATGCGATGATGGTATGTTACAATTGCACAGGATGGCATTTTGGAAAAAAACGGTAATTTCTTCTAATATTCGTGCGTCTTGACTCGTCTCACAGAGCGTAAACTGGTAGCCAGTGTATGCTCGTTGAGCTTACAGTTGTCGCACTTTAAACGCGGCTTGCCCCATCTCCTGTATTGGGAAATCTGTGGTGGTGACGTATGATGAGCTGATGATGATGATGACCTTGTACTCAATCAGTCTTTATGATTCCACTATCGAAAATGAAAATCCTCCAGAATGATCGATCCAAATACACATAATAACTTTGTTTTGACTGTCCATCACCCCCGTAATCGTCTAATCAGACTCGAGCAAAACATAATTATGTAAATGGCGATATTATTATGTAATTTCGTATGTTTCCGCGAACCCGCGAGTGACGCAGTAATGGCGGGCGGGATGGTGCGCATGCGCACGCGAGCTCTCTGTTACGAATGCTTTGCTGTGTTTTAACGTAAGTTTCAATGATACTGGTTGAATTCCAGCCACCTCCACAGTTGAGAGGTATACCTATCAGCTGTCGTCTTTAGCCACCTAAGGACATCTTTGCTTGTAGAATAGGCATGATGGCTGGGTCCTGCAATCGTAAGAACTATTTCATATTATTACAAATCTGTGTTAAATATAACGATGTGCTTACTCTCAGCTCGAAAACTCATGTTCTATGAATTTTATTAGTCTTCAAAGTTAGATGGGCAAGTCCATTTTTAAAGTACATAAATTGTCAAAAATTTGTTAACAAAAGGATAACACATACAATTTAAAGCAACTTTTGCTATGAAACCGTTTTAGTAAACGCAACATTTAATATAGTTGTAGTACAAAATTCACAAACTATGCGTACTAATTACTGATGCGTGACGTCATAACTAGGTAGCCATTTGTATGAAGCGTTTTTGGGAAAGTCCATTAATGTGTTTTTAGAATTGGAAAATCTCTGTGAGTTTTAATGTTAACGGAGTAGATTTTTTTCCAATGTTTTCATTATTATGCGTTCCATCGATATAATACAGGAAAAAAAATTGTCATCATCCCTATTGTATGTGGTGATGATTTACAAAGTTTGGTATTGAATAATAATAAATATCTACTGACATACACACAGCGACATCTTGTCCCCCAACTAAGCATTTAGCCTTAATATGGGTACTAAACAACGGATAAACATACTTATATACATTTTTGTTATAAATACATACATATTATACATAGAAAACACCCAGACCAATACAAACAGACATGTTCATGCACATAAATGTTTGTACTGCCCGGGGATCAAACCCGGAACCCGTAGTGTAAGAGCCGACGTCTCAACCATTACACCAAATGGGTCGTCATCCATGTGAAGTATTTTAAGTTTTAAGTACCTGTTTATATTACTTTACATGGATGCAGTTTGATTCAGAGGCTACATAGTGAAATGTTTTAACCCTGTTTAGCTACTCCTATTAAAAAGAGTTACCACTGAGCTACGCACTTATGGATCCTTCCTCTTTCCTTATCTGGTCTTGCTGGATGCTTCTTAGTAGAAAAATACAGACCAAACTAGTGGCAAATTTCATCTGACATTCATGTTCTTTGACCTTAGATAAACAATAAAGTAAGTTGCACAATTATGAAGAAATGTCAACCAAAATAAATCCGAGCCGCTCGACACATACGTTGACTTATTGTTATATTTATGACATAAAATTATTCATTTAAATTTTGACCTTAACGCGTCCTTGAAAGAGCACGAAATCAAAACGAGAATACTACTATGTCACTATGACATGTAACGGGCTACGTGATTATGAATGAAAATTCTCCAACTGACGCGATGGGTAGAATTTTGTCGCAGACACTTTTTGAGTGAGATTGTGCATCAAGTAGTTTATTGAGGTCTTTAACCTATTAACCGCCGGGATTCCAGATTTCACAATAGAATATCTATCGGTTAAAGGGTAGGGTAGGGTTAAGACCTAAATTGAATGAATAATTTTAGATTTTGAATTTAGTGTTCCGAAACGTACATGACTCCGACTGCCTCTGCAATATAACTTGGATCGAAAATAAAATAACGTCAAAGGCCATAAGGTGGTTCGACTGAAAACAGAGATTACTAATTGATTGATATCAAACAACCTTTACTATATGTATACGAAAACCTAACCCTTAAAAGCATTGCAGACTAACACCTTGACGAGTCAAAGATTTAGGTCAGCACTAAAACATGTGCAGGCCCTTGACCGTACTCAACCGTAAAATAATCTAGGTATGTGCCTAGAACCATATTAGTCTAGAATCTAGAACCAAATCGGCCGTAATTTCGGGGGTCGTAACTTTTTATGGTTCGTAAACAGCCATTTTTATTTGATCCACATAAATTAGTTTCACGGTTCTAGGGTTGTCCCATTTGTACAGCATATCACAAACTTCACTATCTTTAAATTTTCAGTTAATTGCTTTGATTTGTGTATTACTAGCGACCCGTCCCGGCTTGCACGGTTGCAATGCTGATATTAAATATACTAATGAAAAACTGGACGTTGTATATTAAAACATTATTTTGATAACTCTCGTAGGGATCAGCCTGCGTTTACAATAGGCGGAAAAATGTAATTATTTTCGATACCACATAAGAAAATTCAAAAATGACAGTATTTTTCCAGTTGTTAATGCATGTATACGTATGACACTTTCTCTACAATCACTATATCTATTAAAAATAACCGCATCAAAAGAAAAGGATCGTTGTGAAAACTGCTGTATGACACAAATTCATGTCATCTGTCACATACTTAGATAAACAATAAACTTACTAGATACTCACTCTAAAAGTGTCCGCGACAAGTCTGTCAATCGCGTCAGTGGGCAGAATTTTCATTCATAATCACGTCGCTCGCATTCGTGTCATAGTGACATAGTAGTACTTATTCTCGTGCTTTGATTTGGTACCCTTTTAATGACGTGTTAAATTCAAAATCTTAATGAATAATTTTATGTCATAAATATTAATATTAATAATAATTAAATTCAAAGGGGATTGCATGCAACACACCAACTTTAAAATTCCAAAAAAATAATAAAATTACAAGTGCATGGTGTCAGATCTTCGGCAACCTGAGAAGTCCTCCAATCTTTTTGAAATTCCCTTAAAAATCCTCATAGCGCTAGGACCGCACTGACCACTGACGATTGTAAATAAATTTAATAATAAGTCGACGTATGTGTCAAGCGGCTTTGACATATTTTGGTTGATATTTCTTCGTAATCTAGCTAGTTTATTGTTTTATATAAGGTCACATAGCTAAGAAAATAAGAAAAAAACATGAAAAGATTCGATAAATAACTAAGCCTATGCAGCCCTATAGAATATTAGGATTATTATGTCATTATACGTATAAGAGCGTCGGTGGCTCAGTGGTGTGGACGGTCGCCTTCCTACCGGGAGGGCTGAGGTTCAAATCCCGACACGTACCAATGTATTTTCGAATTTTCGAAAAATATATGTACGTTATCTGACGCTCTTACGGTGAAGGAAAACATCGTGAGGAAACCTTCATGCACGCCTGCGAAGAGATTCGAAGGTTGTGTGTGAAGTCGTCCAATCCGCACTGGGCCCGCGTGGACGACTAAGGCCGAATCACCCTATACGGGTAGGCTCGTGCCCCTCGGTGGGGACGTTTAATGAGCTGATGATGATGATACGTATAATGAAAGGTACTTAAGCGTAGTAACCAATACGGACGTTTATTACCTAACCGCAATATACGTATGTGAAATAGAAACGTAATTACGCAATACTTTATTTTTAAACAATTAAAAGCACTTCTACATCTTACAATATACATCTTGGATTGTTGTACACCCAGACCGACCCTAGGCCAATGATATTCTGTATATAAAGGTAGATACGCCATCCGTGCCTCAAAAACGAAACGCCGAAAAGAGTACAGTTTGTACTCTTTTGTTTAGGTAAATGTGTTCCAAATTCGAGATATGTGTATGTGTACTGTCACTGCATTTGGAACACATTTTTCGATTGTTTTGTGAGCATATCACGAATCCATATTTTTTTACATCATTGCCCCTAGGCTAGAGTTTTCAAACTGACGACCTCTATCGTAATTTTATGTAACGTCCCACATAGAAGCTGACGATGACGATCGTCAACTTAACGAGAGAACCGGAAAACTTCGACTTACATGGTCTTCCCGTGGTAGGACATTCGAACCCTGGATCAAGCATTTAAATTCTAAGAGCACTCAAAGTCCAAAAACTCATTAGGTCAGATAGAAAGAAAGAAAAAAAGAAAAATATTTTTATTGACCACAACATACAAAAATAAAAGAAAGATAAGTAAAGTAAGTTAGTAAGTATTAAATTAATGGTTAGTAAAATGTGAATAAAACATACATATAAGTGATTATTATTAAAAAAAAAGATAGGAAGATTACCGAGTGAAAAGGTATGTTTGCGCCAGCAATAACTAACTTTAGTTCTGTCAAAAGGTATGTTCGAGTCAGCAATAACTGACTTTAATTATGTCAAAAGTGATGTTTGAGACAGCAATAACTGACTTTAGTTCTTCCACGATTATCATCATCAGCCTTCAGCATTCTACTGCAGGGTACAGGCTTTACAGCCTTCTTACGCACAGCTATGGGGAAACTGGGTAACCCACCACGCGGGCCCTTTTAAGTGCTCACGATAATATGAATAAATAAATATCCACTAATATTCACACAGCGCCATTTAGCCCCAAGTTAAGCGTGAAGCCTGTATTATGGGTACTAAACAACGAATAAACATACTTATACACTTTTTTTTTGTAAATACATACATATTATACATAGAAAACACCCAGACCATTACAAACAGACATGTTCTTGCACACAAATGTTTGTACTGTCCGGGGATCGAACCCGGAACCCTTGGGTCGTCAAGCATAATATAAACTATAATTTAATTTGTCTGTGTACAAAACCATTAAGCCCACACAAAGACAAAACAAAGCGTCACCCAGCCTGTTAGAAGAAAGATATGTAACAACGTACTAAAAACAAGAGATAAATCGCTAATTAAAACAGCCAAGTCAAACATTTATCGACAAAGGGCCACTTTTAATCTAAAACGAAACGTTGGTGATAAGACAAATTAAATGTATTCGAGAAATACGAGATAATGGACCTGCCTGCCAGTGTGTGGAATTTCGAATGGTTTTACACAAAAAAACGTTGCCTTTATGCCGTATAAAGTGAGGATCACACTTATTTTCAATGTATTTTTTATAGAAAATATTTTTTTATGTTAAAAGTCTCCCCCATTTTGCGCCACATATCCCGGTCGTTCGCTTTTCTTATCCAGCCTTTGTACAGTTTGGACGCTCACCTGATGGTAAACGATAAGACCCACCATGACATCATTGCCGCTCGCAATGAAGGAGACCAACAACTGATAGACAGTTATTATACTCCATCAAAGCCGCACTGCGCCCGTCACCCGAGACAACAGATGTTAGGGCTCTTATACTCAGCAATTTGACTAGCTACAGTGCCCTCATCCCGAAACACAGAATTGCATAACACTCACGGGACGATATCTGGCACTGCGGTGGTACCTACTTAAACGACTCAGTATCGAGTCTACCACCTAGTATTTAACAGTAATGAAAAACAATGCAGCATTGTAGTCCCTATTTTAGTGATCCCAAGGGGTTTTACGCCATCTCTTAAAAGAGTATTACTTTGATGTTACGTCAGCATTTTTGTACCAGACTACGCGAAGTAATATCACTGTTCAGTATAAACCCATTGAACGCCAGGAATCAAGACACAATAGAAAATCTATTGTCTGACGTCTTAAGGCGTCATCATCATCAGCTCATTAAACGTCCCCACTGAGGGGCACGAGCCTACCCGTATAGGGTGATTAGGCCTTATTCGTCCACGCGGCCCCAGTGCGGATTGGACGACTACACACACAACCTTCGAATCTCTTCGCAGGCTTGCATGAAGGTTTAATAAGGCGTCATTGGCAGTCAAAGGGTCATCTCTTAAATGGCGGTAAGCTTCTAGGTTTACTTAAGGTGACACTTGCCACTTACTACTAGGGGGGTTACCGACATCTCGTAAAACAGTGTAACAATAATATTACTTCGTCTATTCTGATACAAAAATGCTGACGTATATAACAACACTGTTTTAAGAGATTGCGGTAACCCCCCAGATATCTGCCTAACCTGGACACATGGAAATCGTCTATACTATCAACAGTAAATAGTATTTATATGTTGTCAAAACAGAAGGGCTAAAAGCGAAAAACCAAAAAGAACAACTAACGCTTTAAGGCAGGCGACAATGTTCGGATGTTGAGTCAGTTAATGGACTCGACGGTTCTGTACATATAAAATATGTAATATTTCTACATAATGTAGGTATCTAGAATACGGGAATAAGTGCTATAATTGTCTCAGCATAGATTTAGGTCGCAGCTCGATCTGAAAGGTCTTGAGTTACACAAAAGGTAATTTAATTAACATATGTTAATTAAAGTATAAATTACTCCTTTTGCTTTTGCTGTACAACTTCACATGTTTTTGTGCTGTGTCATATTTTGAAAGGAAGGATACATCCTACTTGAGACCATAAAATTATGTGTGGTCTAGTTAGTCACCCAATAGCGAGTTTTTTATCTTTAATACCTAAACAAAATCCATTCAGGTCTCTAATACCCGGAAATTTTACTAGCTACAGTGCCCTCATACCGAAACAAAGAAGTGCAAAAAACTCCTATTTCACGAGACGATATCTGGCATTGCAGTGGTACCTACCTAGACGACTCAGTACCGAGACGACTCTACTACCATGTAAAAGTTATGAAATAAATCAATTGAGTTTCTCATACTCATTTCGTTACGTGGTAGACTCGATACTGAGTCGTTTAGGTAGGTACCACCGCAGTGCCAGATATCGTCCCGTGAAACAAGAGTGTTATGCACTTTTGTGTTTCGGGATGATGGAGGAATAATGACTGTCTATC
This sequence comes from Leucinodes orbonalis, assembly GCA_019425675.1. Classification (NCBI taxonomy): domain Eukaryota; kingdom Metazoa; phylum Arthropoda; class Insecta; order Lepidoptera; family Crambidae; genus Leucinodes; species Leucinodes orbonalis. The sequence continues at coordinate 20,361 of PQWD01013671.1, read as the reverse complement.
AGTTGTTGGTCTCCAGCAATGCTGCTCTGTCATGGTCAAGCGTATCACCATTAGGTAACCGTCCTGACCGTACTGTAAGCTCATAACATAAAAAAAAATATATATAATGAGCCTTTGCCCACGGAACCCCAACTGACCAGAGGTTCCTCGAGAGCACGGCAAAAGATAAAGTTGTGGGGGCATAATGAATGATTCACACACTAATTGGGTCAATCCATTATCGGCACCATCTGATAAGATATCGTTATATTTTTATGTTGTTTTTTNTTGTTTTGCATACAGAGGCTGACATTATGTCTGCAACAGTGCTAATTACGTTTGGTGCACTTCTCGGTGTCGCAAGCGGCGTTCAGCTGCTTTTCATAGCAGTTGTCGAGACTGCGATTGCATGCCTCAATATATGGCTTGTGGCTGATGTTTTTAAGGTAAAAAAAATAATTTTTCATTTAATTTGATTGTGACTTTTTATTTAAATATGTAACAGAATTTAAATTAAACCATTACTTATTACCGAATAAATAATTATAACCAAATATTTTGTGTTAAAATATAAATATATTACTGAAACTTCGGGATAATATTTTTGTTTATGATGTGTATCCATGGATGTGCAATAAATATATCATTTAATATCAAAATTTTAAAGAAGTTTTCTATGGCAACATTTCTGTACGTTATTATTCCAACGTCACGATAAGTTATGAACATGATAAGGCATTTGCCACTAAATACATACGCGTTGCAACTGCATACCCAGAGGGAACGTAACGAGCAATTTCTCTTAATGTAATACCTATGCAAATAGAGACACGAGTGACAACGGTATTGCCTACATTAAATAGTATGTTTAATTTAGTGCAGTTTTCGCGGACGCCCTGAGGAGACCGGGAAAACTAATCTGTTTTTGGAGGAGGTAGGCTGGCTGGCTGGAGTGACAGAAGGCCGCCATGGCTCACGCACAATGGTCCACCGCACGGACTAAGTGCGGAAACCAACGCCAATAACATAGAACATAGTGCAGTTTTAATTTCTCATGGAAACAATCAGCAAATCAAATAACCATAAATTTACATCAACTGGTTTATTTTGTTCATCTCTGCAATCATACAAAGATGGAATTGGCTTAATCATGGCCGATTCCAAACCATAATATTTCATTCATACATTCTGCATCCTCCCCCTCCCCTCCCCCATATGTGGTAAACTATCTTAATTATTATTATTTTTAATGCCAAATATGTATGTATAAGAGCGTCAGTGGCGCAATGGTGTGAACTGTCGCCCTCCTACCGGGAGGACTCAGATTCAAATGTCGCCGCGTACCAATGTAATGTCGAATTTTCGGCAATATATGTACGTTATCTGACGCTCTTACGGTGAAGGAAATCATCGTGAGGAAACCTGCGCACGCCTGCGAAGAGATTCAAAGGTTATGCGTGAAGTTGTCCAACCCGCACTGGGCCCGCGTGGACGACTAAGGCCTAAAACTCCCTATACGGGTAGGCTTGTGCTCCTCGGTGGGGACGTTTAATGAGCTGATGAAGATGTATGTATAAATATAAAATGCATGTGTGTATTTAGATATATGTCTAATTTTGAAATTAATTACTGAAATAGCAATACTGATATTATATTATTGTTATGTATAATGTATCGTTTTGGACTTCATACGTTTCATGTTAAGTATATAGTATATGTTGTGCGCATTACTTTTGATTCTCCTCTGGATGTCATTTTTCTATTTTGGATTACATATGTAAAATCCGTTATTAGCTGTAAGTTTATGATTTGTTTTATAAGAACTGTAGACTTTGAATAAATAAAAAATAAAATAAATGAAAAAATAAAATTGGCTTTGGTATTAAATATCTTATAAAAAATAAAATAAAAAATAAGATTTATTGCTAAGTAAAAACAACATAAATATTTAAAGTATAACATAAAGAACTAAAAACTTAAGCAAAAGGAACCAATCTCAGCATAAACTAGGCTCGGTAGCCCAGCACTGGTTTACAGATTGGACCTTACAGTTGAACTACAGATTGAACAAACTACAGATTGAAAATTTGGATATATATATATATTATATATGGATACATGATGGAAATAATTTAGGTAATGATGGAAAAGGAGTGTGGAAAAAATCAATGACGTTTGAAGCTTGACACTCACTACTACTTAAAACAGAGGGGAGGTTCCATGTTTAGCTTTACGTTTGTACTGTGGTTGTGTTTGCTTCTGCTTCTCTATTAAATAATTACGTATTAAAAGTTTGAACTTTCTCGGATGCTTAATCTCCCGCAGTGGCGGTGGCAGGTCATTCCACACTTTGGTCGCAGCAAATTTGAAACCTCCTGTATAAAAATTTGTTCTATGTTTTGGAATAGCAAGGGTTGTCTCTCTGTGGCTTCTAAGGGGTCTTGAGCGATTACTGTTGACCCATTCCAATTTTTCATAGAGATAGCAAGGTTTCGCTTATTGCGTTTATCATAATGTATTACAATTTCTATGCGCATTTATACCTGGTCTTCAATGTCTATTTGGAAGTCCAGTCTTTGCATCTTTAACATCACCATCAGCAGTATTTTTATTCCAGGCGGCGATGTAGGTGGTTCAATAGCTATACATTCTTTTGGAGCATATTTTGGGCTGGGTGCCAGTTTGGCTTTAAGAGTAAAGCCTAGCACTCCAGAAGCTAACACGAATGGAAATGCAGTACCTGCCATCGATCTTAATGGACCTAGCTATACTTCTGACGTCACTGCTATGATTGGTAAGGAATAAAATTTATTTAATACTGGTCTCAGTTGACTAAAGAGCCAATAGGAAATGGTTTTGAGACAAAACACTAAGATGTTGCTTGTACTTTTGTTTGTTGTTACTACTAATAGCAATCACATCTTCACTTGTAATTGAGTTCAGAATATAGCATTTAGCCTGGCTGAGCTTGAAACATAGGACAGCAGGGATGGTTTGGTTACTTTGTAATATTTATGAGATAAATAAACTGCCATTTGTTAATATCCTGTTTTATCTTCCATAAAAAAATTACAATTAGTTCAAACAAAGATATTTTTGTGATAATTTGCAGATTGTTTTTGTTATTTGAAGGTTCAATTTTCCTTTGGATCTATTGGCCGTCGTTTAACTCTGGACTTACGAATTCTGACGCTGAATACCAAAGAGCAGTTATCAACACATACTTGTCACTAGCTGCTGCAACGGTAAGAATTTTTAATGAAATTTGCCATCAAACAGATAGACCACTTGATGTAAGTGGCAACATTCGACCTTAATACATCAGTAATAAAAAGACCTTACTACATTTTAAGGGACAATATCTGGCACTGGTCTCTACCTAGACTAGACGACTCGACGTTACAGCATTAGGTTAATGCACTAAATTATAAAATAACAAAGCCGAACATCTATGTGTAAGTAGAGAAGCCATTTATACGCACGACGAGTTTGGCTTCATAATTCGTTATGCATGAAGGCAAGAAGTGGAACTTCCCGGGTTATGGACCGCCATAATCCACAATGAATGGGCACTTTTAGAAAAAGCTCTCGTCATCCTGTGTTTATATTATTATGACAGAATCGTGCACTGCAAAATGGATATTTTATTACTTTAGCGTTAATTTCTTAAGCTATTTGAATCAAAAGTGCCTTGTTTGCTTAATTTACGCCGTCAGCTAGGTTTAGTGGAGATTGTTAGACCCCTCTTTAGGATCAATTTTAAAGCTCAAATTTAAAGTCATTTATTGCACTTTATAAATGTGTTATTAATATACGATGGGATCGTTATTGTTCTATTATCATAGCAATCTATTGATCTGTATAAAGTGTGTTCGTGTGTGTATGTATCTGTGTACGTTTGATTTGCGCGCTTGTGTGTGTGTGAGTGGCATGTGTATGTCTGTGTGTTTTGATAGTATAAATACTATAAATAGTTTTCTTACTTCACTCTTCTTATTTCTGAAAAAGAGTTTCACTGAAGGAATATCTTATTATATTTGAACTTATATACATTATTTTATTTCAGGTAACCACATTCATAATCTCGTCAGCAGTGAGCAAGCACCACGGTAGGTTCGACATGGTGCATATCCAGAACTCGACCTTAGCTGGTGGGGTTGCTGTGGGATCAGTTTGCAATATGCACGTGGGGCCTGGTGGGGCTATTGCTATTGGCATCGGTGCTGGACTTCTTAGTGTTTTAGGATACAGATATCTGACGGTGAGTTTATTTATGTTATTTTTTATGTTATGTTATTAGTACAAGACGGTCAGGTCGGTCACATGTTGGTAAGTGATATGCCTGACCATGACAGAGCGGCATTGAAGGAGACCAATAACTGATAGGTAGTTATTATTCTCCGTCAATGTCGCACTGCGCCCGCGTCACCCGAGACATCAGATGTTAGGTCTTTTATACCCGGTAATTACACTAGCTGCAGTGCCTCCATCTCGAAACACAAAAGTGTACAACACTCCTGTTTCACGGGTCGATAACTGACACTGCTGTGATACCTACCTATACGACTGAGTCTACCATCTAGTAAATATAAAAGAAATTGTGGGGATACATAGTATATAAAACTGGGCTTTTATAAACTGATCAATTTTGAGTATTTCTCTTTATTTCTATGTCGTATTCTTAAATGTCGTCCAATCCGCAATGGGCCTGCGTGGACGACTAAGGCCTAATTATCCTATACGGGTAGGCTCGTGCCCCTCGGTGGGGACGTTTTAGTTACTGTAGACTAGATTATAGGACTTTATTTTAAATAACTTTGCTATCTAGCACTATTAAATGGGAACTGTCGCATGTTTGTTAAATATTTTAACCTGATGTTTTTGAAACAAATTATTCAAATCTGGAATAGATTAATGCACATTACAAGTTTTTTGACATTGAATCATATTCATTGAATATTGGCGTAAATTAATGATTCCTAATTGAAATTTTAACAGCCAAAATTAACCAAAATGGGCATTCAAGACACATGCGGCGTTAACAACCTACACGGCATGCCCGGTCTATACTCTGGATTGCTGTCAGTACTTTTCGCCGCCCTCGCTACTCAAGACAAGTATGGTCCATCAGAACTGGTCACCGTCTTTGGCGAAATGCATGAGGTGAAGTGCACTTTATAATTATATGAGCAAAGTGCTATGTTGCTTGAAAGATGATGAAGAGGAAGGAACGTTGTTTTTAATTCACAGCTCCTTTTTCGACACCGTTATGTGATAGTAATAACTGTCTATCAGTTCAATCAGTTGGGCAGCGTTTCAATTCTCTAAATTATGGATTTAGTTATGGATTGTAACAAAATTTTTACAATCCATAAATTAGCCAATGAATTAATTAACTGTAGATGAGTGTGTTTTAAATTAAAAAAAATCTTTTACTGAATATCGAAAGAATAATTTTTCTGTAATGATATATTTAACCTATTAACCGCCGAGATTCCAGACACAATAGAAAACCTATTGTGTCTTTTGAAATATGTAATTGCGGCGATTAAAGGGCTAACTAAGGCTTATTTTATAATCCTCGAACGTATCCAAAAGTATGACATAGAAATCAATGAATTATATATAAGTGAAGTCTAAAACGGTCCTTATGTTATAGGGTGGAAGAACAGCTGCCAATCAGGCCTTGTATCAATTCATTGCGTTGGTTGTTACGCTCGTGTTGTCTCTCGTATCAGGATATGTAACTGGTAAGTAATCTGTACATATAAATATAATTGGAGTATCTGTAATATTTATATATGTGATATCGTTTTTTCTTCATCCATATACATATACGGTACATACACCAATATAACATTAAGTCTGTCTGTCTGTCCGTCCGTATGTCACACCCTTTTTTTTCTCTGAAACTATTAGCACTACACTATTCTGAAGTAGTAAGTATATGTATTCATACCGCTCTAAGGTTTTGAAAAGAAACTTGAAATCAATTAAAATATTTTGGGTTTCTCATACATTGAACTAAAACAAAAAAATTATCTTCGCACGTACACGTATGGGGTATCAATGTTTAGCTCTTAAAAATGGCATCAAAATTTTTTATAATTATTTTTTATAAGTTATTTAATGGTTTGCGCGGGAGACACTACTAAAAAAGTGTGCCCCATCCTCTCACTTCTAAAATATGAGATTGATAAGATTAAACAAATATACCTATATGTTGTACTTTTATCTAGTCTGTAGTGTTTTCGCTATATGTAAATGGTGAACCACTATTTTCTCATACCAAAGCTTTAGTCACCTACTACTTAAGTAAATAAAAATATTTATTTATGTTACTTGATGATGCGGAATTCTCATAGGGCGAGTCCGACTAGCACTTGGCTATTTTTTAATATTTTACTTACAATTTAAGTAATGCCTAATAATAAAAAAATAGATACCAAAAATTTGCAAACAAGTTATTTGATATTGATAAGATAAACTAATTTTGTTAGTAGTGTTAAAGTAGAACTTGCCTTTTATATTAGCAGCTCATTTTACCCCTGATTTCAGTCTTCACCCTAATTTGCATCTAATACAGCTGCTTCGTTGAAACTTGGTTTATTTTTAGAGCGAAACCGGGTCAAATTCAACAATTTGTTCCAAATAGGGGCTTACTTCACCAAGAGCTATGGATTTCATCTTTTACCGGGAAACTGTTCTCAACTAGTCAAGATTGTAGAAGGAAAAACAATTGCTTAAATCATTACTGACCATGCAATGTACTATTGGATTAATTTATACTACGACTGATTGGATTTAGATTTTGGTCTTTTTTGGCGTATTGGTACGTTGTCAGGACCTTGCTCTTTATTTGATGGGATGCAAAAATGGAAAAGTGAAGTGGGGATGAATCCTGGAGGTTATAAGCTACCTATTTCATTAAGTTTTTGTCGACGTGTAGTAGTAAAAAAATAAAATAATTTATATCTAATTTTATAAGGATAATACATCTCTTATTAATATGAGAAGTCTGACTACAACCCATACTTTGATAGCTATGAAAAACGGCAGGAGTTCAGGAACATTAGAAATTATTTTGTTTTAATAACGTGTCAATCATACGTTATGATACGCAATAAATGTATACTGAATAAACAACAATAATCCATTCATATTGTTCAAATTGCATCAATTTTTAAACATTTAAGAAATAAGCAATTTACAAATAATATATTCATTTCCAAAATTGAAAACTTGTTTTAATAGTCAACTCAACATTAATAGCTGTATTGGAAAGAATTTGAGTACACGAAAGATCCGGTGTAGCTCACGAAAAATAGACAATATAAGATAATCATCGTGGTAATCATCTAAAGGTAATTTCGAGATAACAATAGGTATCTAAGTATAACAGTACCTCGAGCCGCTTGATTAAATACGCGTAATGGCTTTGTAAATAAGGCCATGACAAGGGCACGGTTTTCCATGGAGTATTCGGAATAATAAAGGATCATATGCTTTAGCAACGTAGATAAAGGAGTGATCTTACTTCAAACTTAAGTGGCCACTGTTGTACACTTTGGAGGATTAAAATGTTGTTTTTTGATTTCGTGAAATTAATTGTTATTGCTGCGCTACTTTACGATGTTCTTTTTGGGCTGAGAGCCATCTTTGCTCGATACTCGTCCAGTGAATCTGTGAAGCCTACGGCCAACAGCGATAAGTTATTCCGAAAAAAAAAGAAGATGTTCTTAAGTTCAGAAAATTTTGTATAACCAAATATTTTTTATGTGAAAATACACGATCTTGTTCGTGTGTATAATATATGTAGAAGTGTAGTTTTAGGTATGGGAAAGTCATGCTTCAGCAGAAAACTGACGTGTAAATGGGACTCAAAAACTCTGTCCTCTTCCCTATATTCTCTTATAGAAGAAACTCTCCCTATTTTGAGGTAGGCAACGCGTTCGTTGATTCTTCAGGAAGGCGGTTTTACTGAACATCACATGAACCATCGGCTCGTTTGACAGCCCATAAAATAAATACATAATCATTGAAAGGGATAACACACGAAGGTATTTTTTGTAACAATTAACAAATGTCACTTCTATTGGGTGATCAATAAGAGTATTACATATTTTATACAATATTTCATTTAAAAAGATATGCGTTTAAATTCCCTGTATTTGCGATTCGTTATCTAAGTTGTAAATATTCATGACCATTAATTCCATAGTTTGAAGCGGCTAATCACCTTTTTTTACAGGTTTACTATCGAAGCTGCCCATCTTCGACTCCCTAAAGGAAAACGAAAAGTACGACGACGAAATTAACTGGGAATTGCCGTAATCAAGTTGTCTAGAGTTGAGCTCTTATTTTCATCTGGAATTTTACAAAATTTATTTGAAATAAAGGCTATTTTGGCATCAGTCTTCGGGATATTTAGACATTGTTGTTATGCTAAAGATGTAAATTCAGACATTAATGTTGTTGCTAATACTTACAAATATAACAATGTAAGGATACGAAATCATCCACTCTTACGGTCACTTCTGATCAACTTCGGATGTACAGGTAAAATCAAATGTTACATAAATTAGACGACAAAAACACCGTATGTTTCCACGCAGACGACTTTACGATAATACCACGCACGTTATCAAGCAAAACCTGCCATTATCAAGTCACTTCATGTAGGTTTACTGTCAATAAAAGTGTACAGAAAAGGTTTGGGATTATAACATATTTTATAAGCTGTCATAATCGCTATGAGCTTAACTGAGAGCAACCGCGTGGGTACCTTATCTTTAAATACTGATTATAGCCTATCGTAGATTAATGATAGTTCAGCCAAAACGTAAAAAATAACAGAAAATATTAAATCAAAGGCGCGTATTATCGATAGAGAATTGTATCAATAGTATTTGTCATACTAAATATTATAAAAAATATATATACGAGTAATGCGAGCTGGATATCGAATTAATTGTTAATGCTTCTATTATTAAGTACGTGTAAGAATAGCATCATGTTAATATTCCATAGATAAGGAAGCTCTCTACCAAAGATATTTATTCTTCCTAGAAGTCTATCAAAAGAGCTAATTTTAATGCTGGATATTAAATGACTAAGGATTTGTACAATAATTTACTCATTGTTAAAAAGTATAATATAATTATGTTATTTGCGAATAGTAGAAATATTTTTGGGAATTTATGCTATTTTTTCATAAGTATTATATTGTGTGTTGTAATTAAATATTATATTCAATCAAAGCTTTTTTATTATGTACCTGAAATCACTCCATAATTATATCATTGTTACAAAGATTAATAAATAGGAAATTGTTATATTCAAAGAACTGAGCTATAAGACCTTCAAGTTCATGGTTTCATAAAATGTTCTAAGAATATCGCAATATAACTCATTAACAAGATCAAAAGAAAACGATATTTTTTACTGTAACATTTAAAAATAATACGAGTACTGTCTCAATTATGTACAAGAAAAATTATCGTAATTAAAAATAAAGTACTCATAAAATACAATTTCATTTTATTGAGAACTTCTATCGTTTTCGGGATGTAGATAATAAGTTTTTTGGCTAATTCCCATTTGGTAAACTTCCCATTTTGAAAACCTCAAATTATACCTACCGAAAAGTTGCGTTTCGAAAACATTTCATTTCTTCGTACATTTATCCCATTTTTTGTGGGGATGCAATCGGAAAAAATCCAAAAAACCACACCTGGGGTTGGTTGGTATATCGTTTATATAGTCTTACAATAGTCCTATTCAGACAATGAAAAGGTTGTTACGACACTGTACGCTGTCATTTAAGTTTTTCATGAATAAAATTAAAAGGTTCTTCTGCCGATGGCTTATTATCATCAGCTCATTATATGTCCCCACCGACGGGCACGAGCGTACCCGTAAAGGAGTATAGGCCATTGTTGTCCACGCCGGCCCAGTGCGGATGGATCGACCTAACGCACAACCTTTGCATCTATTCATTGGTGTGTGCAGGTTTCCTCACGATGCTTTCCATCACCGCATCAGCGTCGGATTTAAGTACATATAATTCCAAAAATTCCAAAATACATTAGCATTTAAACCTGCACTCTTCAAATGGGAACACAACAGACCACACCAATGAGCCACCGATGCTCAACCGATGGCTGGTAGATGAAAACTATTCTCGAGTAACTAACTGCGACGAAAAATATTGTAGCAATCCTAGAGCTATCACAAGCATCTTCATATTTGTTAGATGACAGATCAGTTCATTTGATGATAGCATCGAACCAGTAAGTAGCATCATGTACCTAATGTTTTTAATGCCGAGTTTGATTCTCATTTCAATGAAATCTATACATTTTTTGAAACTTCAGCAACCGTTATTAATTGGGCTTAATTATCTTACCTGGTTATTGATTAATGGAGGCAAAAGTCTGCAATACGTATAGTGCGATAATGACGTATTTACGTTATTTATATTTAGTCCTAGAGAGACTATGAGTTAGATTTACGAAAATATTTTCAGTTATTTTGAAAATTAGACACGAAAGTGTTCTCCCATTCACAAATAAATAGATACAAATAAAGTTCAACAATTTCAAAATTCATTTTGATTTTGTGTTTTGCATCCAATTATATCATATTTTTTATATCATTTGTTGCAGTTATACAAAACACTTACAGCTCAGTATTAGATTTATTTATAACAAACCGCAGGTTTATCAATTACAACCTAGAGTACATACTTATCGGTTTTATTACATCCGTAGGACATGATTTAAAAACGTAAAATAAAATTGAACAATATTTGGTTTGGAAAAAGGAAAATGTTTGTTTGTATTTTTTTTATAAAATTTAAAATATTGGCAACTCATAACCCGACCGCTTACCAGCCTCATAAAACAAATAGCAACAGCTGCTTCCAAAAATAACGTCCAGGAACGAAAAGGACAGATATCCGTTCACAGAAATGTGATATTTTTTTATATTTTCATCTCAGTTTAGTATATATTATTTAATCTGTGGTTCAGTTCAGCCAGGTAATAAGAACTGTACGGCAGACACAACAACAGGAATTTTGGTCTCTATTTCTTATCAAAACGGATGAATTTTCTGTGTTTATGTATGGTTTATAAATATCTATCGTCCACTTAGAAAGCATTAGGTGAGACCTTCGTTCAGCAGTGGACATAATTAGGCTGTAATGTTAATGATAGTACTCCAGAGATCCCTTATTGTAATTTGCCATTTTTTCTCTGTAATATAAATATTTATCGAACTGATACAAGTCAAATTATTGGCCGTAGCCTCGAATATTCTTCACCCTGATGCACAAAGGGCCGGCAAAACTAAAGTGCCTTACATCATTTCTAGGACATCTACAGAACATAATCATTAAAATAAATATCAGGTATTATATCACACGTACCGTGACTATAAATACGAGTACGTCAAAAATATGTAACGTGCTATCACTGAGATTAGGCTTACCAAAAAAATGTAAAACAAATGAAATTAATTTTAGCATTATGAAGCATGCACGTACGGTTTTTAATTTGAATAACAATACAACAGTAAAAACAAGGCAGAATTTGACTACACAATTCAAAGCCCACCACTTAATCCATCTACCAACGAAGCGTGACGGAGTCTAACGCCTGAGTTCGTAAAAATCACATTCAAAGCTCAAATTAATGAGAACAAAAATTCAGGTGTAGGTTGTCTTACGGAAAACCGGTGCGCGTATTCGTCAGTCATAGCGTAACGAAACGCGCTTGGTGAAGTGACACTAGAAAAAGTAGGAAATATGAATTCCTTTTATTCATTAGAGTTGCTGCGAATAAAGCTGGACCCGTATTCCGAATCGTTGTATGGAATATTACGCTTCAATTTTTGCTTCACCCAACACCTGTGACCTTCTACGATCTGAGTATTAAGGTGAAGTTCTTCCTTACATAATAATAAGGTTCATTATTGTTTGTACACCGCCTGAACATTTCTCACTAGCTGCCTCAGACATTGAAATAATGGAATTCAGAGGAATATTATAGGTGAGATTGTTTGTGCGCTGTAAATAACAAGGGAATAGGTTTTGCAAATAGTTTGCGGTGTTGCCAGTCAAATTGGGGACGGGTGGGAAGGTTCCGAAATTTCCAATTTTCCCAGATTAGTAATTCTGTTTATTTTTTTGGTTAAATTGGATTTTCAATAATAATATTCAGCGTAACTTTACAGAAGTGGTTTTTATTATACAAAGATTTGTGTTAAATTATCATCATCAACAGCCCATTAAACGCACCCACCGAGAGGCGGAGGCCCTTGCCCGTATAGGGTGTATAAGCCTTACTCGTTCACGCGGGCCTAGTGCTGGCCGACTTCACGCACGACCTTTGAATATCTTCGCGAGCTCAGGTTACCTCACGATGTTTTTCTTTAACTAAAGAGCATCGGAGAAACGTACATATAATTACGGAAATTCAAAACGATTTTTTGTGGCGGTATTTGAACCTACACCAACCAGATCGGAAGGCAACAGTCCACACCAATTAGCCACCGACGCTCATTAAACTTGTTTTTGTAAAATCAACTAATACAACTATTTGTTTGGTAAGTTATATCTATATACCATTGTAAAGTATTTAATTTTTTTTTATGATTTAAATTTAACTAAAAAACACCTGTATGAGGTACTGTAATTGCAAGTAAACGTTAAAATATAAAGCTTATATTCATCTTTTTAAAAAAGGATGATATCGCCATGTATCCCGGTTTTGTTATAAGCTAATTCTTTTCTTTCTGTAGCGAAAAATTGCCCTGCAAATGCCGACTGTAAAAGGCAATTATTCCCAGATTCCCCTCGAGAACATGAAACTTGGCAAGTAAATTTAATTATATTATCGGTATCGGAAAATCGGAGTGTTGTATTGAACAGTTCTCGGCGATGACTTAATAGTATCTCTAAAATAAAGGGTTGAAATATTTTACAAAATCAACATGTGTTTCATATATTATATTACAAAGTATAAAGGACGGTCAGTACGTTCAACTGATGGTAACTAACCTGATGGTAAGTGAGACACCTGATCAAAAAAGAGCGCTATTGATGAAGTTTTAATTCTCATTGCCGCACTGCGCCCGGTACCCGAGGCAACAGATGTTAGTTCCCTTATACCCGATAATTATATTAGCAGCAATGCCCTCATACCGAAATACTAAAGTGCAAACACTTGTTTTTCATGGTGCGATATCTGGCACTACGGTGGTACCTGCCTAGACGACTCAGTACCGAGTATACCACCAAGTAGTATTTTCTTTGAGTCTGGTAAAGAAGAACAATGTTTCGAAGCATGGGTACAATCAATCAACCAACATACCATTGAGCCTTCTTATAACAGCCTAGTTTTTTAATGAGACCCATGAGAGAGACACCCAGGTGTAATTGGTTGCGATGTCTCTTACATCAAGGGTTCCAGGATCGATCGCCGGCAATACAAATATTTGCGGCATGAACATATCTGTTTATATTGGTCTGGGTGGCTTTGCCTCCTGCTAACCAGGGAACAGGCTCTGACGATCCATGATTCATTGAACCGGTATAAAAAATACAATCCGAAATACCTCAGTGACAACTAATAAAGGAGCCTTTCTTAAAAAATGTTTCTAAGCTGGAAGATGGTTCAGTAATTTACAAATTATACATAATATATGCATCAAGGTATAAGTATATATTATACTAGTAGTATATATTATACTTATACCTTGATGCATTATTGTACTTAATTGGCAGTATTGGCACCTATAATTTTTTTTTCAAATTCGAAACGATTAATACTTTGGTTTAATTTATTATGCTCACTAAAATCGTGAAAACTCGCATATTTAAAAGCAATGTAGTTTTGCTGCTGTTCTATCAGCTATAAAAAAAGTTTCATTTTCCATGGCGCAGCGAAAAATATTGCCGGGTTTTTTGTGCTATAAAAAAATAGAAAAGCCATCCGTATTCCATATTAGACGCGATCGATTACCAGTATTGGTATAAAGGGAAATTACTGGCTCGAAACGCAAAACAACAACAAAGGAAAAGTGGAGGTTTATGAATTTTATGCAAATTCGATATCCCTCGCTTAGCCATCGGACCTTATTAATGAGCGAGTCGACTTTCGAATGCGTCGAGTACCTTTATAAATTTTTGGGCTTTTACTTATCGTTGGACGTTAGCCCTAATGCCTCAATCACTGGATTGAACCTCTGAAAAATTGATAAGTTAGATTGGATTTTATTAATAAATGTTAGTCTGTTTACTCTTCGGTTTTTCTTTATCAGCATTGATATTATAGCTTCGGCCGATTTTTATTGATTTTACAAATAAATTGGAATGGGTGCACTGAATATTTATTTGTAGTACAAAAATTATGGTTCCTTACTAAGTACATCTCAGCCATGATTTGTATTGCAGGATGTACCTATGACATTTGTTCCTGAAATGTGTGTCGACTATTAGACTAAGGGTTTGGGGTTCGACTGTCGGGCAGTGTAAAAATTTTTTGTTCATGAACTTGCATGTTGAATTCGTCTAGTTCATTAGCGCTAATTCTTAATTTATGGTCTAGGTGTTTCTTTGCATTGATTACATTCATGATACGAGCTTCATGCATTTTTCAATGTAAAAAGTGTACACGACGGTCAGGAAGTTCACTTGATGGTAAGTGACACGACTGACCATGACAGAGCGGCATTGATGGGACGGATAGACAGCTTTATTCGCCATCAATACCGCACTGCGCCTGTCACCCGTAACAACCGATGTTAGATCACTTATACCCGGTAATTTTACTATCTAAAAGTATTCCAAACGATACTAAACTAAAGATTTACGTTTTCTTGCCTGTCTTTGTAACCAGAATTGTAAAAAAAACTTGCCCGTTAGTTTAAATCGATTCTAAAAGATAAATATGGTGAAGTAAATATTATATTATAAGAGCGTCGGTGGCTCAGTGGTGTGGACTGTCGCCTTCCTATCGGGAGGGCTGAGGTTCAAATCCCGACACGTACCAATGTATTTTCGAATTTTCGAAAATATATGTACGTTATCCGACGCTCTTACGGTGAAGGAAAACATCGTGAGGAAACCTTCATGCACGCCTGCGAAGAGATTCGAAGGTTGTGTGTGAAGTCGTCCAATCCGCACTGGGCCCGCGTGGACGACTAAGGCCTAATCACCCTATACGGGTAGGCTCGTGCCCCTCGGTGGGGACGTTTAATGAGCTGATGATGATGAAATATTATATTCCAAGTAAAATAAATAATGATAATACTTCGAACTAGTGATTACTTTTAGCGCTCAAGAAAAGCAATCATTCAAAGGACGTAAAATAATAAAGAACCTATATAAAGGAATACTTAAAAGCCTTTTCATAGAATATAAGAGCCGCGACGTGCTTAAATATTGCCAAGCCTTAAAGACCTTTTGTTTGTTCATTTCAGAAATTGTATCTTATTAAGAAGCCGTCGCTAGACTTTCTCAAACGATTCTTGTAAACAAATCAATATTCATCGATTGGAACAAAAGGGTTATTTGTCTCATAGATATATATTTAGTTCTGTATATTAAATGTCTTATTATTTATCCCACCAAAAACATTCTGTAAAAATCTAGCCAAGTCTCGATGGAGCTGCTTGATTATCTCTAAAAAGTAATGAAATCAAGACAAAGACGTGCCAAGTTTAAGGTTCCTTACTGCGATTACTTTATTATTATGGTTAATGTTATGTGACTCTGTACCGAATTTAAGCTCTCTGAGTTAATGGTAGTACTAGTTCTATTTTGATGATAATGAGTGAGTGAGTGTCTATCTATCGAAAATGCGCAACTTTGCTGTCGCTTAACGTCGGATCTAAATGACCTACAGACTTGAAATTTTGGATTTAAAGTATGTTATTATATCTTACTAGATGAAGAAAATTTCAGCGCTCTGGTATTATCCAAAAGTTCTCAAATTGGTGCCTGAAAATGCGGCGAAATGGATCCTGTAAAGGATGGTACGGCAGTGTTTGCTTCGCGCTTGACTTGGCGGGGCACTACCGTGCCCGTGCAGATATGAAAATTATTGAGTGGTAGATTCGATACTAAGTCGATAAGGTAGGTACAGTAGGATTCACAAATGGTGACCACAAATGGGAGCATAAGATGAAGACTATTCTAATAATACATCGATTTAACTTATATAATTAATAACATTATATGTCGGTTTCCTTTCTTTCATTGTTTATTTTTAATGTTTTGTGTTTATTGACGCTGATAAAATTGGTTTGTACGTGTACGTTGTTATGGGATGCAATGCGTTTTGTTGTTGTATAGCAACAAAACATTTGTATTTATGCATTTCAGCATACTTTTAGTGTATAGTAGGAACATCTTATTAGCCTTACTATTTAAATTAATTATATTATAACATACTTTATGTAAAGCGGTTGGTTTCTTGATAAATAAATAAATAGTCGGACAACAGATTTTTTTATGGTCAAGTGTACACGACGGTCAAGACGCTCACCTGATTGTAAGTGATACGCCTGACCATGACAGAGCGGCATTGAAAGTGACCAACAACTGATAGGTCGTTATTCATCTCCGTCAATGGTATCTCATTCTGTGCTTAAACTCGGTAATTTTACTAGCTACAATGCTCTCATCCCAAAAACAAAAGTGCAAAACACTCCTGTTTCACGGGACGATATCTGGCGCTGCGGTGGTACCTATCTAAACGACTCAGTACCGAGTCTACCGCCTAGTACTCAGATTTAAAATATTGAAAAATGACATGAGCGAAAATAAAATACAAGAATTTCTACCATGTTGCCGCCACCGCATTTCTAACGACAAAAATGACTTCAGCGCAGTGGTCTATCGTGATTCGTAATATACCACCACAGTGCCAAATATCGTGTCGTAATAGGAGTGCTATGCATTTTGGGTTTATGAATGATGCCACTGTAGCTATTGAAATAACCAGCCCTGATGAGAGAACATCTGTCGGCTTGGGTGACGGGCGCAGGACACATTTATACAGTGACTGTTTTTCTTTAATACTTCTCTGTCATGGTAAGACTTACCATCTGGTGAGTGAACTGAACGTCTCGATCATTTTATAACATAAATAAATTAAAATCATAAAACGTATAGGAACTTACGTCAGTAAGATTGCTTTCCTAATAGTTATAGTATCATCTCTAATAAATCATACGCCATTAGATGATAAGCGCATCAGTATCATGTAAAGATGGTGACATATGATCCCTAAGGTTGTCGCATAGTGACAGTGCTACCCTTTATTATTTTGTGTCACCTTAATACGGATGTTAATAATTGGTAAACTATTATAACTCGGTTACTTAAACCTCTTCTAATTCGGCAAGAAGTATTTTAATAATAAAATCATAGACCTATGTCCAGTAGTGGCTGGATATAGTTTCCTCCATTTTACGCATATCCCGTTCCTCCACTTTTCTCATCCAGCCTCCACCAGCGACCTTTCGCAAGTCGTCGTCCATCGGACCGGAGGGCATCCCATGCTGCGCTTGCCAAGACGTGGTCTCCACTCCAGAACTCATCTGCTCCAACTGCCATCAGTACTGCAACATACGTGAGGTAAAATTAACTTGCGCAGAAATTTTCATTTCTGCAGGTTTCAGGATATAATTATATAAGTAGGTAACAACTTTTTGGGTGTAATTTGTTTGATGTTACGATCAATTAATGTTTTTTTCTTTCTTCTTCATGTGTCTGAACTAACCGTCTTGCCTATCTTTTTTAAAAAAACCCTCATTTACTCTCCAAGTAAAATATCTACTATTTAAAAGTTTCATTTTATACTTTCAAAGTGATTACCTTTGAATGTAACAAATACAATATTGCCAGGAAAATTTCCGCTGTGAGCCAATTTAGTTACCCTTTGTTTAGTTTCCATTGTTCGAGTTAGTCGCTGGTTTGGGGCTAGGCTGTACATGCGCTTAGCAGACCATTCAGAGATAACTATAAACGCGAATCTGGAAGGATCCGACCCTGTATTACTCTCTCTCGTATTATTCTGTGTTTTCTAACATATTTTTAAAGCTTAATGGAGTTATAAAGTATAAAGAAACGTAGATCGGGAGGCAATCGGCAAGTTCCGTCAAGTTTGAACATTAAAGATTTTGCAAAGCTTTAAACCGAAAGTCTGAGCAGTGCGTCTTATACGTACTAATATATGCAGCTGAAACATGGGTACTGACGTATTAGGTCAAAAGTTTAAAGTCCTCAACGGGCAATAGAGCGAGCTATGCTCTATGTTTCTCTCAAGGATAAAAACAAAATGTTAGAAGTTAAAAAGAAATGATGTTATTCGTGAGACAACTATAGATACCGACCTGGCTCGCCAGATCCACAAGTTGAAGCAGCAGTGGGCTAGTCACGTACGTCGTAAAACCGATGGCTGTTGGAGCAGATGAGTTCTGGAGTGAAGACAATGTCTAGGCAAGAGTATCGAAGGACACCGTCCGATGGAGAGACTACTTGCGAAATGTCGTTGGTGAAGGCTGGATAAGCGAAGGTCCGGGATATATGTCGCAAAATCGAGGAGACCTGTGATGACATGGTAGGCTGATACCTAACTATATGAGTTTATGACTTGTTAATATGGCGGGTAGCTAATGGCTGTCAATTCCTAGGGATTGGTCCGCGTCGAAGTGATGAAGGGAGGCCTTCGTTCAACAGTGTAAGGCTGTTATGATGATGATCGCAGATATCTACATGACTCTACATTTCGATAGCGTTCGATTTATTATTAAGTAGATGGCGTAAAATAAGTGACCAAAAACATAGTATTGTTATAAAATTATATCAGCTTGAGGGTCCTTCATGATTTAGAAGGCACGTAAAACTCTAATTTGCAATCGTTAACACTCACTAATCCGTATAGGGCCCTTGTGGTGAATTACGGTTCAGTATCCCTACAGTTATGTTGGATGGCATATGCTTAGGAACGTTAACCATTTGACCGCCAATGACGCCTCAAAGCGTCAAACAAAATATAATTTCTATTGTGTCTGGGTTCCCACCGTTCAATGGCTGGGTATGGTAACGACCCATGCGGAGCATGGTCGAGACGTTGGCTGCTACACCAAGGGTTGCGAGTTCAATCCCGGGCAGCACAAACATTTGTGTGCATGAACATGTCTATTTCTAATGGTCTGGATGATTTCTATGTATAATATGGATGTGTTTACAAAAAAAAGTATATGAGTTTGTTTATCCGTTGTTTAGCACCCATAATATAGGCTTTACGTTTAACTTGGGGAAAGATGGTGCTGTGTGAATGTCAGTGGATATGTATTTATTTAATTATAAAAAAGTAACTGAATATGGTTTATAATCTGTATAATACAATACGAATTTCGACAGTCTCATATATCCGTATTCCCCAGACCACAGGCGCAAACATTTACGCATCTATTGAAGCGCTTATACTTTAGTTGGTATGTGGTATTTGCCATAAGCAAAGCGATCCAATATTCCATTTAGACGGCAAAGACAGCCCCTAATCGGGTCTCGCTAATAAATAATACCCAATAATGACGATGCTGCCGACAAGCTCCGGATCAATAGAAGCTGCGGGATTTACAAGATTTGTGTTTAATTTTATGTTTGCAGGCAATTTGTTGTGGGCCCAAGGGTAAATATGGGTAATTAATAGGTAAAACATAATTATTTGAATTATTGAAATTAAACAATGCTTTATTGCTTCTTTGCACTAGTAGCCTGAGTTTTGGATCACTGTGGTATCCAGGGTTCGCAGGTTCACTCATCATCATTATCAGCTCATTAAACGTCCCACCGAGGGGCACGAGCCTACCCGTATAGAGTGTTTAGGCCTTAGTAATCAACGCGGGCCGAGTGCGTATTGGCCGTCTCTTTGAAGGTTTGTCGCAGGTTAGCTCACCAGCAACACTTTTATTAAACAACATGACATGTAACTCGAAAGCGTCCTACATTTATGACACATTTTGTAAACGTAAGGATAATGCACCTAAATGACGTGATAAATAAATAAATATCCGCTGACATATACACAGTGCCATTTAGTACCAAACTAAGCATTTATCCTGTTATATGGGTACTTAACAACATTTAAAAATTTTTATGTACTTTTTCAAAAAACATACATCTTAGACAAAAACACCCAGACCAATACAGACATGTTCATGCACACAAATGTTTGTACTGCTCAGGGATCGAACCCGGAAACCTTGGTGTAATAGCCGACATATCAACCATTTACACCAAAAGGTTGCGAGTATGAGTCTATGGCGAATTTAATAGAAGTTCTACCCCGAATGTTGAATTAG
>PQWD01013669.1:0-30163 GCA_019425675.1 Leucinodes orbonalis | reverse complement strand
GGCTAGCCGGGACATGTCACATGGCTTACACATTGGCATTCTAGTGTCAGACCAAGTATTGTCCAAAACGGGTCGGCCCTGTTCCTCCGTAGCTTTTTGTTCTGTTACGTGAGACTATACGGCGCGTCTTAACGAGCATCAAACCAGTTCCACATATCATCGCGTCATGCCAAATCTGGTAGTAAATACCTTCGACACTTCGTTTATTCTCACGGCAATATTCATTACGTAATGCGATACATTAATGTTCATTTTCAGTGTAACTGGCATCAGTAGAGGAGAGTATGCCGTGTGGTGACGGCAGATTAATAAAAAGTATCCACTGACATAAGTACACCAAAGTGAGAAGGCTTAAGCCTAGCAGTTAGCCGCCACGGGCAATTAAAGTAATAATATAGTGTAACAATGATGATTCAAAACAATGGCAAATATTTAAACATTCGATTGTTCAAATATTATAAACATGTAACTTAGATAAGTAGGTATGTTAATTAACACTAGTTTGCTAACTGGTACCTATTCATAAAAGAATAGGGGGAGTGACCAGTAACAAACCGATTTAAGCGACATTTTTAACGCAATTTTGATGTTGTGACTCAATTGTTACAACAATCATTGCAAAAAAAGAGTTAACTACTCCTTGTCTACCATAGAATCATGTAGCTTATTCCAATTTCCTTAATAGCTGTTAAGTTTATTTTTATTTAACAATTAATGTGGAAAGTCGCAATGTGCCTAAGGTTGACCAGATCGTACCAGCAATAGACCAGAGGTTGAGCCAATAGTGAACCAATAACTAAAATTATTTTTTATAATGAATAATATTTTTATTTTAATTACTAAATTATTTAGTAATAAGCATCACAACTTTTCATCAGTCTACAAGTTTCAAGTAATACTTACATGCTACAAAGCTAATAATGTTGTTAATTAAGAAAAGAACTATAGATAATTAACAAGAGTTTCATATCACTTACACAAGTATCATAATCATAACTTGCAACCATAAAATATTTATGAATTAACATGAGTAAAAAACATAAAATAAATCAAAATAAAAAGAAAACAATGACAGTACTTCTTAAAAAAATTAAAAGAATTAAATTTTTGGCATAAATTTTATCAATTTCAGGAACTCTATAAAAAACACAGTTATAATTTTCTTAATAGTGTCAACTACCATTTCTTTATTGACTGGAAATCCTTTCTTTGCCATTGCTATTATCCAAGATTTGAGCAAGGATTCCTCTTGCTTGGTCAATATAGTGGGAGGTCCCATTTTTCGTTGAACTGGATATTTTAAATTTATTTTATTTATGATCGTAGTGTGGGGTATGTTGTATTTTCGACATGTTTCTCTAATTTTTGCACCATTACTTATTTCGTCAATCGCTTTTAACACATCTTCCTCTTTATAGTTAAAAAAAGTTCTCTTCGGCGGCATTGTCTGTAAATAAATGTAGGTGTGGTCAATTACTGGAACACACTCGTAGTATAGATGTTACCAGTAATAAACCACTGGTCTATAACTGGGAAATTGTGGATATTGTAATTGTTTTGTTTATAATATTTTATTGCAGTATTGAGTAAACCTACATTTAAAAAATAAATAAAAAAATAATCAAAAAGCTAAATCACCAGTTGTAGACCAAATGGAATATTACTGGAAAATCATTCAATTCGTGATCCATTAATTGACCAATGACAATTATTGATTAAAATTAGCATTTGCTGATGAAATGAGACCTAATATTATTGCTTTACAGAACATATGACGCAAATAATTAGAAAAGCGGTTACAGCAATTGATATAAACAAAAATTAAAACAGATTTAAAAAACTTACCGTAGACGTGTGCTTACTAATATGGCCGCCCGAAACGAAGTGAACGATTGTCGTTTCGAATTTTGTTTTTTAAATGGATGTAGATGCCGTGTTTGTCGCTTTTATTTATGGCTCTATGATTTGTAGAAGTACGGCAGTGCTACCAAACGAAACAAAAGTGGCGGGGAATTCGACAGATTGTTAATATTTTGATTTGAAACTAGAAATGGTGTACTACTGGTTCCTGGTGTGGGACTGGTGCACCCACCCTAACCTTAGGAAGACCGTGTCAGGTTTGTGTTGAGAAATCATCGATTTCTGCATGCTCAAACTTACATATTGCTAATACTTTAAGTATACTTGTGGTCTAGATTTTAAGTATACTTGGCTAGCCAAAGAATGTAACAAGCGGTTGAATTACAAGACTTAAAATGTCACAAGTAGCAACAATTCTGTGAGCCCTATTGGTTTTCTTTAGTTTTGAGAATAGATTAGATAGATACCACTATTTAATTATTTTTTTCAAACAACGTCACACGAGCATCAAACTGTAAAAATCGATATTAAATTGTCTTCAACGTCTTTTTATATCATATCCCAAAACAAGCTAGTATTTTAAATAACCATTCGCAACATTGTATCGCCATTATTGCCGTATCGTAGTGTTGTAATTACGTGCTTTCACTAGTCTGTTAATGTGACCAATACTACAGTAATTGGTTTCGAGTAACTGCAAGAGATCGGTGAAATTATCCGCATTATACTGCTATGCTAAAAAGAGATCATCATACCATCCTTTCTTTTTATGGTATTCCTAATCAAATATTTATTGCCAGTCAATTCTGTGTAACGATGACTGTAATTGAATTAATGATTCATTAAATTTAGGCCATATAAGACATCAACACGTGGTTCGCTTAACATGTTTCGCTTCACTGCTTTCGTGAACTAGGTAGTTGATTTAGGAATATTTTTTTCATCTCATAGGTAGGCGAACGTGCTGTCAAAAAGAGCCTACCTCTTATGACACAGGATGACTTTATTGGCGAGCAGTTCAAATAAAAATAATGTTTATTATTAGTTTTAACCGTATCTGTCATCGTTTAGGCCTGGAATAGGTGGTTGGTAGAGGACTTCAATGATAGACTGGGCTGTCTGTAATAAGGAGATTTTGTTAGCAGCAGCAGTGTTCGCATCGTAGATTTTAAAAGTTTAACACCGCAAGCATGATTGGACCAGACCATGCTTGACATGTGTCAAGCATGTACTTGACGTACGAGCTAGGTGACGGCGGAGCCTCCATCAGCTAAGTTCGTCATTAATCTGAAGGCAGCTGATTCTCTTTGCTGTAGACGTGCAAGTCAGTTACATGCAATATATTAGACATATTATTTCAAATGATATAATTTGTACGGCGTCAATAAAAATAGAATTTGTTTGTTTTTAAGGTGAGGTAATATAAGAGTTTAGGTGTTCAAGTATACAGAAAATGTATTGACCTTTAAAGGCAAACCACACAAAAGGTCCTATTTCTATTTAGGTTAAAAGTAATTCAAAGAAGATAGAGGAAGTTTTTTCACGCTTGTTATTTTATCAAAATTATGTATCTTTAGGTAAGGTAAATGTCTGTATAATTAAATAAATAAAAAAATTAGCGTGAAGCCTAAACTTGGGGCTAGATGTATGGGTACTAAACAACGAATAAACATACTTACATCATATACTTGTTTTTATAAATACATTACTTAATTTAATAAGTAATATTCTTACGGTGAGACTAACTCAGTATATGAAACGATATAGAAGGAATACATTTATTTATTTCTCTAGCTTTTTTATCAAATTCAATTAGTGCCACGTCGTACAGAGCTTCGGAGGTATTTCTACATGTCGACATAAAATTCCTAGTCGGGACCAGTTAAAGCGGAAATCTAGGCTGCAATTTAATTAATCACATCCGCGCTGTTCGTCCATAGCTACGTACGTCGGCACTTTACACAGCTACCCTTAATGGCAGTCAGATATCACGATCTGTCGAAATAAAATAAAACTTCGAATTCCCAAGGAACTCGCTTTTGGATGGGATAATTAAGGTTTGGTGAAATAAATTAGAAGCAACATGTACAATATAAAAATTGTACAAGCCGTGCCGTTTCCTGGTAAATTTTGAGAATGGCGTTTCCTAAGTTGACCCAAAAAACAACTGCATTGTATCGATAATAAGCACTTCCAGTGTATTATTCCTGCGCTACCTAAGTCTTCAAATCTTCACTAGACGAGGTAAATCACCAGTTAGAAGCGTTAACAAGACAGATGTCGAAATTTATTTGAACATGGTATGGAGGAGGTCATAAGGGCGTGTGAGGTTTCCAACATTAGTTTTAATGACGCTGCGGATAACAAGCCAAGTGTCTAGTAATAAATATGCACGGGCATTTCCCTGTTATAACGAAACTTAACGGGAAGATATTCTTTATATGGGTAACTTTCTTTACATAAACCAAAAAAACGTTCTCTTAGGCTTAGTTAGGCAGTCGGTCCATCTAAAGATAAGATGTTACAGTGGTCTGTAGTACATAGATTCCTTAATACAGGATAGTCACCAAATAATCGATTTTGTGAAACAGAAATCTAATCAAGAGAGTGCATTTGAATGATTTTGAGCCTCAATATGATGGGCTACTATTTAGTACCGATAATTCTTAAAAATGGAGTTAGGAATAATAGATTTTAATATCACAATAATATTCTCTTCACAATATGACTGATATATGAAAGTAAATACAGGCTTCAATGAGCCAACGGATTTGAGGAGTAGATTTCTCCTACTTACCACACAGGCTTCTCTTATCTGCTTATTCGTCGGCGAAGCGATCTATACCCCTTACTAGTTTACGCTGAGCGGTTCTCCACGAAAGTCGCAGAACACGCGAGCTTTATCTAAAGCGGTGAGCCAGCGAACGACCTTTGCCGGTTATTTGCTACCTATGATGGCGTGACTCGGCCAATTAGAACGTTATCGGGTATGCAGATCTCGATCTTGTAAAACTACCACTGACCGAGTAGACTTGCGGTAGACAGGACGCTTTGCTGTAGGGAGTTTTATAGTTTAGCAATTATGTATAAATTGACTTTTAAGTTTACTACAGATGACAAATTCGCAATTGTCTTTGTAGTTTTGGTGTCATAACTACAACTACCAACCTCATCATCCTCTTAGGTTCAAGTTAAATGGCGGGTTATTCAAAGCGCTTATTTAATAGAAGTTTGGTTCCTACCAGATAGAACCAATTTAGGAAATTATCGTTTAAAAATTCTCCTATGTGTGCTTTATGGCCAAAAACCTTTATTATATATTTTCAGTTATTCGTAGTATTGGGGAATTCGGAGATAATATAATAAGTCTCCATTTATACTTTATCGCTAATGCCATTTCACAAAACGAATGGACGTTACTGTTAATGCACTGGACAATATTTCACTGGGGATGACGTCAGTGGATACCGAACGCCCACATTAGCAATCTAAAGTGGTTTTATCACGATGATAACGTGAGGACCTGGGATTTTAGTGCACCGCAAAATAACCTGAAGTAGGCGCACCCAAACATGAGGTACAGTAACTGGTCCAATTCAACCTAGATAAAGTCTATGACTGAAGTTATCAGCTTAATGAGTCGGAGATCTGGCGCCGCTGTGTTGTTAATTTATTGTATTTGTCATGTTTGATAGATTACTGTTTGTATGTATGTTTAATAAAGTTACACATGTGTGGGAATATTACTACTCGTATATAATATTCTCTATTAAGTTTAGACCCGGTTTTTTAAAATTATATACAAGAATTTTTAATTTCTGTGATGGATGAAACAAAAACAATCGTAAAACAGCAGAAGCGGATACTAAATTAATAAAAAATATGATTGAGTGAATCAGTTTAAAGGATCAGACAGCAATAACGTAAAAAATCCATCGATGCAGCCCATGCGTGGTATTATCTCACATGCTTTGTTTTCCAAGAAACATCAATTTATTTTAAAACCAGCGGCGATTTTTAGGTAGTATGGAGGATAATAGTAACAATGGTACGATTTTCCTCTTTTTTAATTACAAATAAAAATATTAAATTTAAGTACCTACCTGTAAACAACGTTACCGAGTAACATGTCATTTTAATTTTTTCATCAACCTTCATTAAAATTTCTAACCTTTATAAAGGTGCAATTGTCGTTATGTACGTGTTGGTATTAAAACAAGTTAGCTACCTAATTACATACGTAATTGTAACTGTATAATATGAACCACTAATTGAACAATTAAGCGAAAACATTATTAGTTAGACGAGCTCACAAAAATAGTTTTTAATAATATGGATGCACCGTCGAAATTTCAATGCGTCTTCAAATAACTACAATTGGATATAAATACAAATAGATGGTCCCAACGTACCTACATTATGCAAGTAACCCGAGATATTGCCTGATAAATTTATGAGAATAACTAAGAGTATTATCATAATTTGCTTAGAACGTTACATTCATTAGTTCAAGGGTTAACATTAACATGAGAACGGTATTCTTCCTTATTTCGATATGTTAGTGAATGCTACTCATTATTTGGTAACTTCGTATTTACATTATCTAAATCATGAAAATGTAGGGATTTTGGTACGAGTAAGTCGGTATTAGTGTTAACACGTAACTTAACAATCTTCCTTTTAAATCTAATATCTACTGTATTCGATTTATCTTAGGACAGTTAAAGAATGCCGTGGTAATAAAATCATAGTTTTATGTACTCCTCTTCAGTTTTCAGCCTTCATTTGCTTGGTATATATATTTTATACACAATTACCAAACTGTTTTGAGAAGCCTGTTCGTGCATTTTAATTGCATTAGCTAAATATCGTTATCAAGAATGAGCTGTAGGTACTTTGAATATAGACAGTATCAAATTACTGCACTAGCGTAGAACTCAATACAAAAATGCTGACGATTATTCAGCACATCGCTTTATAGTATAATAAACCTACATAACTGCCTTTGTCATTTAAATCCCAAAGCCTACATGTATTCCCAACGTCCTTTTAGTACCGCCACGTCGACAATGTTCGTAAGAAATTGGGCCAGTCAAAAAGCGTCCTTGTTTTAGTTGTATTCCCTTTGTAATTCCTGCAGCGAGGTTGCATTCTGTAAGGCCCGACCGCCGCACCGTAGCCCGGCCTGCCCGACCGCTAACCGCCAAACGACTACTCATCAGTAATGCCAGACGATTTTCAACCTTATGCTAATAACACCTACACTTGGCAAGACATAAGTACAAAATTAAACGAGTGTTTCATCAAAAAACATTGTTATTTAAACAAAATCTTTACAATTCCGCACCAACTAACTACTCTTGCACTACGAATGCGTCTTTCGTTCTTGCATCTCTTGCAAAGTTCAAACCAAATTCTTATACAAATCTTGAATGGATGCGAGTTGTGTCACACTCTTGAAAGTGTACTGGAAGTACGTAAATTCGTTATTTCATAGCAAATATCGAGAATAAAGCGAATGTAGGGCACAAGATAAATAAATACTTGCCACTATCAGCGAAGATAGTGAATGTCTTACTAACCTGATGGCTTGGCGCAATCGCTCATAATCCAAGCTGCATTTTAACCTCAAAAAGCACCATAAGCACGGTCACGATACGCGAAGGTCACGGTTATGTTACCTTGCATAATATCACAAAGCTTCACACTACCGAACGCATGGGATTTAATACAAAAAAACAAAACACGACAGGATTATGTAGTGTTAATGCTGTTATCATAAACACACAAATACACAGTTTGTTTCACTTTTATTAATTGTTAAAGTACGCGACACAATTAAAACGACACCAGACACCATAATTATAAGGCTTTCTTAAAGTAACAAGCACCAGTTTGCAGTCGATGTCATAAGTTTTATGCGGTTTACGTTAAAACATGTCACAGCCGTGCACTGCACTCCGTCTGACACTACGAATATGGCGGATGAATTCGAACTACGCTTGCGCCGGCGAACGCCGCTAAGCAGGTACAAAACATAGGGAGACGTGGCGCCATCTACGAGTTATAGATAGAAACTGTACCGTCACTAGTAGCATCCTTTCTATACGGTGTAAAAGGTGCTGGTCACCGCTATTAATATATCAAGTATTTAAGTGTGTACGTAAGATGGCGTTAAATTTGTACAATTGACAACAAATGACCAAGAAACTTATCTGAATTTCATTAAATATTAATTTATTACATTAGATAAATCAGACATAACATTTTTTTATATAAAGTTTATAGTATTGTAATCAGTAACGAAACAGTTTTCCGTTAATAACATCACATATTTGTAAACCTACTTATGTAATAAAAAATCTTAGTGTTTCTTTAGATTTAATGATTTGGTAATTAATTACGGACAGATGGCGCTTTTGTGGGAGAAAGGCTAAATTCGATCGAAGTCACGTTATAAAGTTTTCTACACAGTCATTGTGTATCGTCTTGAGCTTAAATCTTAGATAACTCATCAATTTCAATGAAGGGTAAATAATTACACATTTATGTTTAAATAATTACGTTTAATAATTGTTTTAGTGGTATTTACACACAGGGTCGTTACGAATTGGTCTATCTTCGTCTGGTACGGTGACGAAGGGCAAGTAGCGCCAGCAAGTGGAAGGCTAGGTACAGCACGAATAAGGCCAGAACATCGTCCCAGAGTCGAGAACTTTCGAAGTCATACCGTGAGAGCACCTCGGCCCCGTTGCTCAGGCACGGCTTTCCCGGAGCGTCGTCAATGCATGCTGTAAAACAAACTTGATTTAAAAATCCGGCTTGATTGTTTTATTGAGCAAAAATTCTCGTCAAACAATAAATGTTCTACAGTTTTCTCGTAGAAGCATACAAGCAAAAAAAACTGGTTTCCGGATTCTTTATCAAATTTTAACTTTTACATCATACTACAAATTATTATGAACACATCCATGCGATTAAATAACTTTAATGTTAATTTAGAATATGTTTTACCATACTTAAAAGTCTTCATAAAAACTTAATATCTACATTCTATGTGAGATTGTTTTCGCATTAAAACAAAATTAGTATCTAATGTAGGTAGGTTAGTTTGGGTGATTCTAGCATTCACCTTTATTTTAATTTTTATTGATTGAATTTTGACAGAAATAACAATACAATGCATTTTTATTATAAAAGCTATTCTTTTTATAATAATAATTTTATTTCACTCACAAGCATAATCACAATTTCAGAATTTATCATTTTATCAACATAACAGTTGGACACAATTTCAGTTTGTGAGCGACTGACGCCTGTTATGGGTATATCCATACCGGTTGTACAGGTCGCCAGGCCCTCATCATCTCGGGAATGAACTAAAAGCTATGTAGGAAACATATGTTATTTATAGCTCCAGTAAATCAAAACAACTAGAGGTACGCCTTCATTCGATTCTCATTAAGGGTGTCAACAAAGGCATGAATGGACACAGTCGGTCGACAGATGTCTTCTTTTGTTGGAGCCGATACCTGCCAGACCCTTTTTGCAGGAATTTTCTGACATGGCGCCGTTTTTTTTCCCGCGCAACGTCGAAGTGTTAAAAAAAAGCTTATTTTAATGGGATCCATTCTTAGGTTTGCCCACATTTTTGACACTCATTTATGATTGCTGGTAAAAGTTATATTGAAACCAATAAATATAAGCAAGACAACAAAAACCATTAAATTAATTTCGTTTTATAAAATAATTTAAGGTCCTCAACAATAAATAAATTAAAGTAGGTACCTCCACTCAATGTTAATACCTAAATGGAAATGCATCTGGCATCGATCATTATTTTTATCTAGTAGTAGGTATTATGATACTTATATTTAGACCTTGAATGTATTTAAATTATGTACGTACATAAACATATAGCTATTTTTTGGATAGAAAGGAAGAAGATAGTGTTTAGTATTTCACAAATTAGGAGCCTTAACTTCTTTCTCACTGTACCGGGGACAATGGGAATCGATTTGTGTCATTTTCAGATGGATAAATACATCCAATGATATTCTGTATATATAAAGGTAGATACGCCATCCGTGCCTCAAAAACGAACCGCCGCCTCAAAAAATTACAGTTTGTACTCTTTTGTTTAGGTAAATGTGTTCGAAATTCGAAATATTATGTGTATGTGTGCTGTCACTGCATTCGGAACACTTTATTCGATTGTTTTGTGAGCATATCACGAATCCATATTTTTTTACATCATTGGATACATCCCAGTCTCAGAATGCAGAAAAAACTTTCTGTGTTCTGAGATCCCAGTGTAAAAAATAAGTATATTGTTTTTGAGTTCGCCAATAGTCATCACTTTTAAAATGACCATTACCCATTCCAACAGACACAAAAAATTAACTACACGACTGTAATTTGGCGAAAATGTGGATCACTATGTGGACACACAATTAAATCTTAGCGTGTCCTATTTCGTCATAAGTTATATTAATTTTGAGTTTCACCAACCAGACATACGTGTGTGGACTTGGTGAACAGCCCATTTTTATAAAGTAAGTTACTATCAGGTTATTTAGGTTACTATCAGGCGAATTTTCGCTTTTGTATCTAACTATTGAAAAATAATATATTGGTTTGCCAAACAATATTACTTACTGATATTCTGAACACCATCCCATTGCAATATACTCATGGCTTCGTTTGAGTACATCAGCCATGACAAATGGCGGATCCACGACACGTATTTTGGTATAGAACTGAAGACGAACAAAATTACATTTTATTATAATATAATGGTAATAAACGATTATAAATAAAGGTGCCTAGACTGTGCCTCCCAAGTCCATTTTTATGTTATGTACAGGACCGTCAGGACGCTCAGTTGAAGGTAAGTTGTATAACTTAGGATCATGATTAACTTAGGCGTATGCCTAAATTAATCATGACAGAGCGGCATTGAAAGAGACTAACAAACAACTGATAGACGGTTATCATCCTCTATTAACTGCACCGTGCCGGACTGTGCCCGGCTCCCGAGACAACAGATGTAAGGTCTCTTATACCCAGTAATTTCACTAGCTACAGCGCCGTCATCCCCAAATACAAAAGTGCGTAACACTCCTGTTTCTCGGGACGATAACTGGCATTGCGGTGGTAGGTAGGTACCTAGACGACTCAGTATCGAGTCTACCACCCAGTAAATCTCAAAAAGTTCCCAAAGTATCATGTTTGACTCAGAGGAACGGACAGTATGCTTGCCAAAGCCTCGAGATTGTATAGGATTATATCGTACAAGTATATTTAAATCAATGCTTACAAGTCACAAAATGGGGGATGAGTAGCTTTTTGCATGTAAAATGATAGTCTAGCTTGTAGTAAGTGGTGACTGGCGTTTATAGACAATGATCTAGACTAATATACTTATAAAACTGTCACATTTTATCGCCTATTCCGTCTAAAATCTCAATATTCTACCAGGTGATAATGAGATAAACATTAATTACATTGCCTGCCTCCCCTTTTAACCCAAATCATAACTTTTGTGGTTGAAGAAGTTTGGTGCTTTTGCACTATCTGCTTTAAGTAAACGTATATCCAGAAAGCGACATAATATCATTGAAGTATTTGTATAATTAAAAGTGCATGCAACGAAATAAGATTAAGTTGAATGAAATTTAACGTGAGGACTTCGTGATTTTATCGTTGACAACAACACAACAGTGTTCGTAAGGAATAATACAAGAAAATTTGTAAAATATTGCAAATATCTTACCTGAGTCTTACAAAAAGTCCAGAGGTCATCATGAGGGAGTAGTCGAATGGCACGAGGTACGCGATCGCCACCGGCATTGACCCGAATGCGCATGAGAAGAACGAACCTGACAAAATATTATTAATAGGTATATTATTCAATGAATACATATAGAAGCAACTATTAGAAAGAAGATCCAAAGGTACACGGTCGGGTTCCAATACAATTTTACAATTTATTATGACTTTCATCAGTAAATTTTTAGGCAGGAAGCATCCTGCCAATAATAGAACAAGTTGGGTAAAGTCATTATTAAACAGTGGACATAAAGACTTATAGTAGATGTAGCAATTAAATAAATCAATTCAAAATCAGATACAACCGTTCAGTGTTACCTGTCGTTACCCATGCTTTTGTCTTTTCAGAGGCGTGTAACTAGCCTGAAGTCTATTATTATTATTATAAGTACTTAATATCCTGCAGTTGGACGTAATATATTGGTATATATTGATAGGGTGTACTTGGAAAATAATTTATAACGCATCGTGTACCCACTAGTTTTTTACGTAACTACATAACAAGGCTTTGATAAAGACGCAGTCTTAGGTAGATTATTTTATTATTACAGGATCTTAAATATTTTAGTCACTACCCAAACTACTTGAAAGAGAAGAAAGGAGAAGGAAGTTTCTCGAGTTGCGTCCGTGTAACGGTCAACGTCGACTCCTAACTAGATGGACTGATGACCTGTTAAGGTGGCAGGTAGCAGATGGATATCAACTGAAAGGGATCGGCCCGCGTGGAACTCACTAGGGAAGGCCTTCGTTCAACATTGGACATATAGGTTAATGATAATAATGACCGAAACCACTGTACTACATTTAAACAGCAATAAAGGATTAAGTATTGTTATAATTTTCTCACCACAAGCGATGGCCACGTTCAGCACCAGTATGGAAATAAAAACAGTGAAGCCAAAAGCGTAGACTGAGCTGCGCAGTCCCGCGATCCAGTACACCACCAGCGTGAACAGGCTCGGCTCAACCACTAGTCCTGGGAACTGAAGAAACATTACTTTATTATATACCTGTTGCTGCCAGTACCTACCTACTTGTACACTGGAAATAAAAAGTTTTTGTCGATATTCGTCATCATAATCATCAGCTCATTAAATGTCCCACTGACACGAGCATACCCGTATAGGGTATAAAAGCCTTAGTCATTCACAAGAGCCTAGTGCGAATTGGTTGACTTTCCTCACGATGTTTTCCTTGACCGTAGGAGCGGAGATAAACGTACATATAATTTCGAAAACTCGAAAAGACATTGGTACATGGCAGGATTTGAACCTGCACCCTACAGAATAACCCTTAAGATAACTCTTTGATGCCATTGTCATCATCATCATCAGCTCCTTAAACGTCCCCACCGAGGGCACGAGCCTACCCGTATAGGGTGATTAGTCCTTAGTCGTCCACGCGGGCCCAGTGCGGATTGGACGACTTCACACACAACCTTCAAATCTCTTCGCAGGCGTGCATGAAGGTTTCCTCACGATGTTTTCCTTTACCGTAAGAGCGTCGTATAACGTATATATATTTTCGCAAAATTTGAAAACTCATTGGTACGTGTCGGGATTTGAATCTCAGCCCTCCCGGTAGGAAGGCGACAGTTCACACCATTGAGCCACCGACGCGATGGCATTGTAATGAAATTTTAATATTAATATAAACCCTCTGCTCCAATGAGTACACTAATCCCTCTCCCTATGAAGGTCGGCAACGCACTCGTTGAGTCGCGTGATGGTATTACTTAACAAGCGTGCTCGTTGCATCATTTTCAGCTTGTAGCGACCTCTGCAGGTAAAACTTCCCAAACGACCTATTGGAGAATATGCCGTAACTCACCACGCTGACCCGCTGTGATTGATGGGTGTTAACGACTACTGCCATCTTAGCGTGCCCTCTGAATTTGGACGATGAGATGATTCAGTCTGTAATGTCTTAGCCAAATGGGAAGAATGGCACAAATACTCGTTCACTATGAGGTCTCCCCGTGAGATCTGAACTTCCGATCCTTGGATCACGCAGCAATCTAAACCAACGCAGTCTGCTCGTTTGCCAACCCCAAAAAGCTATTTCTGGAAGAACTAAAAACTCGGTACAATTCCCCACTCACCAATGCTATCATCCTAGCGGCATAGTACACTGGTGTGGAGTAAAGTCCCGCCTTCAGTTCCCGGTGGAACAGCGGAAACTCCTCGGGGAACATGTGCAGCACTGAGTACATCGGGCTGAACGTATTCTCTGCGATGATAATGAACAGCGCGCCCTGAACGTCTTGTACTCCAGACTGGGTCAAACGCGCTGTGCCCAGGAAACATAGGCCCGCTGTTAGGGCTATGGCCTGGAAGTAGGGAAATTTAAAGAATTTAAAACGTTCCTTAACATCATCTTCATTTCTTCAGTATCTGTACTTCTGCTGTATCGGTTGTCGGGCGCAATGCGGCATTGGTGGAGAATAAAAACTGTTTGCCAGTTGTTGGTATCCATCAATGCCGCTCTGTCATAGTCAGGCGTATCACTTACCATCAGGTGAGCATCCTGAACGTCCCGTACATCCCTGGGATTTTAATCATTGACGATGAGATACTCGTAGGCCAGAAATGAGTACACTTTTAAATCTCTCGGGATTCAAGCTAACCTCAATGGTGGGTGGACCACGGGCAACAGAGACCACCTAGGTTGACCACGAGAAATTAATTATTTTCGTGGTTCACCATAAGGTGTAGGTAAGCCTGTATTAAGTCTTATATCTGTGGCTTTTGACATAAAGCTAAATTTATAAATTTGTTGTAAACTTACAAGTTTTTGCAATATCCTTATAAACTGCACTCTGGGATCCCGAACAATGATGATCAAATATCTATATACAAGCCACACAATCTTCGTGAAGAATAACGGCGATTTGAAGTTGTCTTGCTTAAATCTTCTTGATCCCTGAAATTAAAGCAGCGTAATGAGTTTTTGTCTAGAACAACTTTTTTTTTGACAAAAAATATGGAAAAAGTAGATACCTAAGTTGTTTACTAGTGATGTAGCTGTTTGGTTACTGCATCCAGTAATATCCCGATGTGTCCTACCCTACTGTCCAACAGTATGGAATTTCCCTACTGGACTCACCCAACAGTCCTGAATATTTTAATATCAAAAGCATAACCGCAGTCGACTTTATACGTACCCTTAGTTCAAAGTTCCTTATAAAAATACTCCTATAAAAATAGAATTCATTATTTTAAGTGACATAGCAAGATTAAATCTAAAACTATTGTGTCTGTTAAATATATGCAACAGCGGTGGTTCAAGGGTTAATACTATTTGGTGCTACTTCAGAAATTACCTAACTCCAAAAGCCTGCATAGTACACATAAAAGAGTACACACACTTACCGCGTCCTCATTATCCATAAGATGGAACTCCAGGTGTATTTCCATGTCCAACTCCTTGGCCGCGTCGCTGACCGCGAACCGATCGCAGATGCTCTTGATGGCCTGCCTCGAGGCGGCTTCCGAGCCTGGAGTCAGCGCCAGCACCTTGATGAAGTAGTCCGTCGGGTTGTACGTCAGAGGGCAGTGGTAGCCAAGGCTATGATAAACAAGCATTTGTTATTTTGATGGCTGGAGATAATTGAGCGAGAGGGAAGGGACAGTTCTTTATCATCTTGTTTTATTAGGCCATTAATATAATGATGATGTATGATAACCTAATGTCATGCATGTAATTTTTTATAGAGTTTTATAGTTCGTCGTGAGAACATATCTGCTCAAAGACAATCACGGAAAACAATAGAAATCTTTTGTTTGTGGGGACAGTTCTCCGCAGCGAGTCTTGTATTCCTTTATACCATCTACTGTATGCGTTTTTCTTCTTTAGAAGGGGATGTAGGTAAAATGGCTCTTGCAACTGTGGTCTCAAG
Source organism: Leucinodes orbonalis (assembly GCA_019425675.1). NCBI lineage: Eukaryota > Metazoa > Arthropoda > Insecta > Lepidoptera > Crambidae > Leucinodes > Leucinodes orbonalis. Next base: position 14,574 of record PQWD01013669.1, on the reverse strand, counting down.
TAATTTGCAGGCTTGCAGTTTTTACAGTAAATAATTTCTATCAACAACTGAAGTCTATAAAGTTATATGCAACGAGCCTCACTAAAGTAGTACCAGGTGACTTAAGCTCTCAAAGCTTTGCATCATCATCATCAGCTCATTAAACGTCCCCACCGAGGGGCACGAGCCTACCCGTAAAGGGTGATTAGGCCTTAGTCATCTACGCGGGCTCACTGCGGCTTGGACGCCGTCACACACAACCTTTTAATCTCTCCGCAGGCGTGCGCAGGTTTCCTCACGATGTTTTCCTTCACCGTAAGAGCGTCGGATATCGTACAATATATTTTCGAAAGTTCGAAAATACATTGATACGTGCCGGGATTTGAACCTCAGCCCTCCCGGTTGGAGGGCAATATTCCACACCATTGAGCCACCGACGCTCTCATGCCACAGAAATTTCGCATGGAGTTAGGTAGTTAATTATTATTGTTAATAGTCGCAACGCGAACAGAGCAATGGGGGTTACGACTACGGCTCACACAGGTGCCAGTGGGACGAAATGAGAGCAGATGTTTCTCATATTTGCATTATGTGACGAATTTTAATTGGTATACTCTTTGCTTCCGGATAAATCCGGTAGCTTAGAGTATACCAATTCATTTCTATCACGCATACTGGATCATCAGAAGACCATATTTCAGCAGATCTTATCCTATTTTTGCAATGGCTTAGTTGGTTACAGAAAAACAGAACTCATATCGACTGGGGCCATGAAACATGAAATTTGAGTTAAATTAACCCTAATTTAAAACAAAATCAGTTTGTAAGTGTTTTCAGGCAGTATCCTTCATGTTTCGTAGATTACGAAAACCCTGATTCTTATTCTGGATGAATATGTTAATAATTTTGATACGTCAGTACAAATGAAAGTTAATGGAAAATAAATCATCTTCATACGATGGCATAAGTACAGTTTGTATCGTATTACGACATCATGAACCAATTTGAGATGATCCATTCTAAGAAGTGAGGATGTCTTATTGGGGTCGCCGGGTGCATTGGTCCACTTGTAGCAATGACCAGTGTATACTGTCTATTGAGTTATTATTGCAACTAACAATATGTATGATATATGTATAGAGCGTCGGTGGCTCATTGGTGTGGACTGTTGCCTTTCGATCTGGAGGGTGCCGGTTCAAATTCCGCCACGTACCAATGTATCTTAATTTTTTCAAAATTATATTTACGTTAATCAGACGTTTTTAAGGTGAAGTAAAACATCGTGTGGAAACCTGCGCACGCCTACGAATAAATTCAAAGGTTATCCGTGAAGTCGGCCAATCCGTGGACGATTAAGGTCTAAACACCCTTTACGGGTAGGCTCATGTCCTCGGTGAGGACTTAAATGAGCTGAGCACTATAGAGGACAAGCATGGCACAAGTTTATAAATATGGTAAACAGCCAACATACAAAAAGACTAGGTTCAACCTTAACTTCTACTAAAGAGTGTAAAAAAAGAATAAAAAAATTGTCATTGATCTCACATTACATTAAATTCCTATAATATATATATAATTCCTATAATGAAAAAAAATAGGGACTTATGTAAGAGCAACGACATAAGGCTAGTAATCGTTGTGTAAGAGCTAGCAACTCTTCTATAATAGTACCTAAGTGTACTACGAGTAGGTATGACATACACAACAATACAAGTTCTCACTGGTAAGGGGGACAGCCCTGAGTTACTATATAAAATTAATCTGAATACTAACCTCTTAAAATTTCGTTCACGTTCAATACTAATGTAGCACACACTAATACTAACTACAAGCAAAACACATTTATTGTTCGTAGTAGTCGTAGTTTTTCCGTTTTGCCTGTATATATTGACCTGTTTTTCACTAGCATCCCCTCGATAAAAGACAAATGACAAAATCGTACTTTGAGGCTCTTGAACCTTGATATTATTAAATAATATTTGTTTTGGTTAAATACGTATTTAATGTAAGGTTGTGGTTACCTCAATATGACTTTGTAATTTTATTACTCATATTTGGAGATTTGTAATTAGTATTGTACTCTTATCATATTGTTATACTTTACTGTAGTGTCTTTTGAAACTGTAAATCTTCCAAAAAAAATATAATAATAATAAATACTTCTGTAAATGAATAGCGCACACGTCTATCTTTTAGCAATCATATACTTACTTAGAAGTACTAATAAAATCTATAACATCACTTCGGATTTGATGCAATAAATTTCGTTCAATACATCATTTTAACGTTTCAAAAACTTCGCTAAATCACACATCAAAGTATAGGTATCCAGGCTTAGGAGCCTGGATACCAAACTTCATTTGTACTTTTCACAAAAAACTTCGCAAAGCCACAAAACCAAAGAAAACCTACCTTTCAAAGAAATTCAGTGCACTGGAAGCGTTCCCCGCAAAAGCCACCCTGCCTTCGGCCAGTAACACCAGCCTGTCGAACAGAGCCATCAGTTCAGAAGACGGCTGGTGTATGGTACATATCACCGTCTTGCCTTGCGCTGCACTTGCCCTCAGCAATGTTATCAGCTTTTGCGCCGACGACGAGTCGAGGCCAGTGGTGGGCTCGTCGCAGAAGAGCAGACCGGGATCTGTTAAGAGCTGTAGTAAAACCACATTGTAGCAGCAAATGAAAATAGAATCGAAAATTACTTATACCAATTCATAAAATAAATCTCGGCCCCCATGACTCAATGTCAAGAGGTCACAGAATATTTTTTTAAACCGGCCGAAAATTTTAACAGGGGTGAGTAATCCAAATTCTTTTCGCTGTAGACTATTTGAATGAACTCAATATTTTTGACAGATTTTTTATTACGTTTCCTCGCAACCTTAACCTTATATTTGATAAGCTTAGCTTTTTTCAAATTCGAACTTATTTTGCTTATTTTAGCTTATTCGATTTCAATTTCAAATGAAACTGTGTCTTACCTCAGTAGCAAAAGCGAGCCTTTTTCTTTCACCACCAGAGAGCGTTTTCTGGCCATCCAAGCCACCGATCCTTGTGAACCTTGCTTCGTACAGAGCCAGTTGTCTTAACAGCTGGTTAACTCGTCTTTTACGCGCCAGGGATGAGGTTCGGCGATCCATGCGTAGACGAGCCTACGAATTTTAATATTAATCGAAAACAATTAATTTGTTAGTTTCTTTTAGACAATTATGTCTGGATTCGTGACGTTTAAAAAGGTTAAAGAGAGAAAGGAATTTAAGAAATCGTGTTTGATCTGGATTCTTGTACAGATATATTAATATGAGTTGCACGCCATGTTTGATTTAATGAATTAACATTTCATTTTATCGCTTTAATTTTCTCGAATACTACAGTTTGACTTTATTTTGAAAATAAGAGTAAACTATGAAAACCAATGTAAAAACCAGAGATGTCATTTAATTCTTTCATTAAGTTCCTAATCAATACAAGAAAGCTTCATATGCAAATAACTTTTCATTACTTATATAAAAAATAATTGAATCATAAGTACTTCTTACCATTATTGTGAGATGTTCAATGACAGTCAGGTTGTCCACAAAGAGTTCGTCTTGATGCATGTACCCGCTTTCCCGGTGCATGAAATCCCCGATGGGCAAGCCATTCATTGCTATTTCTCCATCCGCTACTGTTCCCACTGATAGTGATAACCATTTAATAAAATAATAAAAATGAAATATTTTTTTTATTGCGGAAAACTTAATCGATACATTTGTTAGTAAGAGACAAAATAAAATTAAAATGGGTTAGTAAAAAAATATAGTTTTCATGAACATTAGGAACTAATAATATTTTGTATTACTTAAAAAGCTCATTGGGGGTAATTGCCCGTAGTCACCAGGCTGGGTAGGCGGGTTGGTGATCGCAGTATAAACCAGTACGCAAGATGCGCTGACTGCGATAGTTTGAAGAGAGAGAGAGACAGAAAAAGCTCTCATATATCTAAAATCCTACTTTATAAAACAAGAAAAAATATCAGTTATTTAATCTAATATCCAAAGTTCCTGTTTTTAATTTCATACTCCTTTAAATGATTAAACATAGTTTGATACCTATTTATTTAAAGTGTATTGTTTCCCGACATTTTCCAATCTCGTGAAAATCGAGTGGAAAGTCAGATTAGTCAGTAGCGACACCTAAAACCCCCTGAATCCTTTGTTTTAATTCCTTTATGTTTTCATGTGTGTAACAAAGAACCTTAGATTTGACCAAAACATTTCATGTAAAATGTTGCCAAGACGAATACATAAGGTTTGCGCTGTGAAGGTCCGAGTCTTTTTTTTAATGTTATAAGTGTACAGGATGGTCTGGACGCTCACCTGATGGTAAGTGATATGCCAAACCATGATAGAGCGGCATTGAAGGAGACCAACAACTGATGAACATTTATTATCCTTCATCAATGCCGCAATGCGCCCGTTCAATATAGCAGATAAAAGTTACTTTCACTATGATGCGGTCTCCCCGTGGTATTCGAAACCACGACCCCCGTCACATCAAGCATCGATCCAAACCCAACGCTCAAACCGCTAGACCACGAAGGTAGTTCATATTTTGTACTATGTATAAGTATAATATTACATGTCAAATTTTATAGTTCTAGGTCAATCGAAACCGTATGACCTTTGTCGAAACATGCGCCATAAACCAGTGGTCGTATCTATAGATATTTAATTTTTATAGAGCATCGAGAGGCTTCCGACCATGATTTTAATTGTAACTTGATACTCTTTCGCGTTCTCGAGATAAATACTTTTGACAGATAGAAGACCAACAAAACAAGCGATTATTAAAGCGTTCCTGTTTACTACGAAAATGTCTTACAATCATACTGGTATTTTCACAAAAATGTTGCATTTAATGAAAATCACATCAGTAACAGTAGTTAGGTAGGTACTTATACTCGTACAGCGATTATAAATCCATGTGCATATACATTACAAATAATATAAGGTTTTTCGCTTTTGAAATCTATTAGGTGTCTAAGTAAATATGTATAATTTGTAAAATGTGTGTATTTCAATAAATAGACCAAGCAAGCAACCAAGATAAAGTTAAAATAATCAAAAATTAAAACCATAAAAAAACAAAAGGAAATGTTGCTTCGATAGTGTACAATCCATATAATCCGAACCCAACTGGTAGACTGTTATCTGGCTTCATTTCACCCTCCATACGAATGATACAGCAAATTTAACCTTTCGATTTTTAGAAGCCAAGCCTTGTCTCGATAACTTCCTTAGTTTTAAATTAATGTTTTTTAAAAAAATGTTGATAAGTATAATTAAAAAACAAAAAAATATATTCTCTTACCTGGGCTTCGATGAGCTAGAGTCGACATGAGTGTTGTTTTTCCGGCGCCACTGTAACAATTCACTTGGTTATTTATTTTATGACACGTGTTAAATGATAATTTCCTATGTAGAGTCACATCATCATCATCAGCTCATTTAACGTCCCTACCGAGGGGCACGAGCCTACCCGTATAGGGTGATTAGGCCTAAGTTGTCCACGCGGGCCCAGTGCGGATTGGACGACTTCACACACAACCTTCGAATCTCTTCGCAGGTGTGCATAAAGGTTTCCTCACGGTGTTTTGCTTCACCGTAAGTGCGTCAGTGGCTCAATGAAAGAAAATACAGATAGATGTAAGATGCAAAATTTTTAAATAAAAAAATATTAAGGGAAATAAACTTGCAAATAAAATGCATGGATATCCATAAAAATGCTTTGTGGAAAGCACATGCCAGACGGACAGACAGATGGACGTTTCAAGTCGTTGAAAATTACACAATTACGAAATTTAAGTCCAAATTAGAAAGGGCTTCAAACATCATCGATTACGCACTTAAGGCGAACTAATTATTCCTTAATAAATACTTTCAAATAACAGACAGTGACATACATTCTCAGCTCAGCATTTGGGGGTTATACTCTCTTTACCCCTTCAACCTATCACAGTCCACTGCTGGACATATGTCTCTCCCATTTTCGTTTTACGGTATCAATCAATATTGCCTGGGACTTGTGTGACAGTCATTTGTCCTGAATCCATTTATTTTACATTTCCCCTTCTCTATTCAACTTATCGCAGTCCACTGCTGGACATAAGTCTCCCCCATTTTGCGCCAGATGTCCCGGTCCTCCGCTTTTCGCATCCAGCCTCCCCCAGCGACCTTTCGCAAGTTGTCGGTCCATCGGTCCGGAGGGCATCCTACGCTACGGTTGCCGAGACGCGGTCTTCACTCCAGAACTCATCCACTTCCCCTTACACAAAGTCATTATAATGCATATGACATTGATACTCGTTATAGAAAACATAATACCAACATACAAATCATAGATTTTAATTAGTACGCTACGCTTATTATATCTATGATACAAATAACGGTATCGGGCTAAAGCGATATAGGTAAACCACGTAAGCCGAGAGGGGTGATAGAATGTTGATTATTCCAAAGTAATGAGCAGGCATTTCCGCTATGTCGGCTCCCATTACCACCAGTTTCCAATAAACCGCAAAATCTGAACCTCCAACTGGTAAATAACGTAGCGACTTTGTTTACGTAAATTTATAGTCATACCTGTAGGCGTCAGAAACAATGAATTTTCTACTGTACCTGAATTCCTCAAAGAGTTAGATAAAAATAGTAATTCATGATCTTCTAACCGGCTCTTTTTCGGCACGTAACACTCAGCAACATTATGACGCAAGAATGATATCATTAAATATATCAAAAATTATGTAGAAATTTGAGTACTTTCAAGTGTCTTTTAAAATATTTACAATGAATTCTACAATTTTAGTAGCTACGAAATACGAATTTTTTTTTTCAAGTCGTATCAATATTGCACTTGTTTTGTTCAGCACCAACTTTTAGTAGATTGGCCTTTCGGTACTACGAGTATGTTTAAGTTTGCGATAGGCTTGGCCTCTTACTCTACGGAGCAATAAACCGTATTTACATACAATAATTATATTTTTATAATTAATAAGTGTAACATATGAAATTTACTAACCTGGGACCCATTAACGCAACCAATGTGCCGGGTTTGGCAATACCGCTTACTGAAACAAAGTTACAAGTGCTCATTATTTATTATTTTAACAACAAATAACACCTGATCGTAGGAGAAAACAGAATTCATCGATACTCGTGGTAATCCTTAGTAAAAAAAAATATATCTACAATGTTTCTCCCTAGCTGGAAACATAGGAGAACATCTGTATCTAGTGACGGGTGAAAGACAGTGTTGACGGAAATAATGACTACATACTTTAATTAATTTCCTTCAACACAGCATCTGTCAGAAGTATCACTTACCACCAGGTCAGCGTAGTGATCGCCCCATCCACTAAATGCCATAAAAAAGGAACAGTCCAACTTTCAGTCACGATAACTTTTTTACCACTTTTTTTATGTTATAAATGTACAGGACGGTCTGGACGCTCACCTGATGGTAAGTGATACGCCAGACTATGACAGAGCGGCATTAAAGGAGACTAACAACTGATACATAGTTATTATCCTCCATCAATGCCGCACTGCGCCCGTCACCCGAGACAACAGATGTTAGGTCTCTTATACCCGGTAATTTCACTAGCTACAGTGCCCTCATCCCGAAACACAAAAGTGCATAACACTCCTGTTTCACGGGATGGTATCTGGCACTGCGGTGGTACCTACCTAGACGACTCAGTTTCGAGTCTACCACGTAGTAAACTAAAAATACCCTTACCATTATTAACCAGCCTTTTTAGGCTGCCGCCCTTCAGCTTGACGTGTACACTGAGGTCCCGCCACACCAGTGTACATGGCTGCTGCGCTGGCGTCGAACCCAACACCTCCTCCACTTCCGGGAAGAGAGGATCATATTTTCCGCGGCTCCATTTGATATCGCCATCGAAGAACGGGTTTTGTGACGGATTCAGCTCCTTTTAACAAAACATGTTTTGCGAGTTAGATTAACAGACTAAAAATTTTGTTTGCTGCTGGACGTAGGTCTATCGGTCGGTCTATAATAATGAAGAGATCACTAGGTACTTGAATCGGTATTGAGTTGTCTAGGTAGGTACCACAGATATCGTCTCGTTCTGTGTTTCGGGATGAGGGTACTGTAGCTAGTAAAATTACCGGGTATAAGTGACTCGGGTAACAGGCGCAGTGCGGCATTGATGAAGAACAATAACTGTCTATCTGGTCGCCATCAGTGCCGCTCTATTCTCGTCAGGTGTGTCACTTACTTACAGAAAAAATACACGATGGTAACAAGTTATCACAAAGCAGAAAACGTCAGTAGCTGTTTGCACTTTGGCTTTTATTTAAAGTTCTTGTAACTTTCACATTTTTTTTGTGCATAACTACGGTTATAAAAAACCCAAATTCAATCAAAACCATGACCTTAACTAGGTCATTCAGCCAAGGATTATTTAAATACTACTTTTATCGAAAAGCAAATGAAGACACTTTTATTTGATTTAATTACAGTATCGTCTTTATCTTTATTGTAATCAGCACTTTGAAGTGACATTAACAAATATGTTTTAAAACTTTGCTAATTTTAACATTTGGAATGCCAACCTGATATCGAATGCACATTTGCATGATGGTACTATTTTTTAGAAAGAATGATTTCAGTAAGCTAAGTTTCAATGATTTTTGTATTTTGCACTATGATGGGTTATGACCCGATTAAGGTGGCTAGTAGCAGATGGATGTTGACTGCTAGGGATCGCTCCGCGTGATCATCATAAGGGCAGGCCGTCGTTTAGCAGTAGACATATTAGACTGTGATCTACAAATGAGAGTACTTCTTTTACTTGGTTCTACTTGAGGGAGATCGTATAAGTACATAATGTAACGTGAGTATCATCATCATCTCATTTAACGTCCCCACCGAGGGGCACGAGCATACCCGTATAGGGTGTTTAGGCCTTAGTCGTCCACGCGAGCCCAATGCGGATTGGACGACTTCACGCACATCCTTTCAATCTCTTTGCAGGCGTGCATGAAGGTTTCCCCACGATGTTTTCCTTCACCGTAAGAGCGTCAGATAACGTACATATATTTTCGAAAGTTCGAAACCACATTGGTACCTGGCGGGATTTGAACCTCATCCCTCCTGCTAGGTGGGCAACAGTCCACACCATTGAGCCAACGACGCGCTTGCGTGAGTATATAAAATCGAGATATTTTCCACTTTTATGTTCCAGGATACAGGACATTACAGGCTTGAACCACCTGATTGTCCGAAAAGGAAGATGACTCTGTGCTTCGGAGGACGATGAAGCCAGTTCCGGCTACAGTATTGGGATTGTAGTCGTTAACCAATCAGTTTTGGGCCCGGAACTCTACTCGTTGTTACTCATTAAAAATCTTCTTATTTAACATAATATGACAACATTTTATATTTGATCGTCACCAGGTGAAACAGTTACGCAATTGTGTCATAAAAAATACATATTTTTTATTTAACACTCAATCAAGATTAATGCACAAGATTATTTAATGTGTTGTAACATTACTACAAAACAGCGATAACCTCCACTGCGTCCATTGCTGGACTACGGCGTTCTCCTAATGACTGCTTCCAAATACTTGCTGTGCTCATTATTATCAGAAGCCTATAACACTCAATGCAGGCCGCAGGCCTTTCCGCACAGCGTAGCTAACGTAGCGGTGGTAGCTAACACAGGCATTGTAACTTAAGGAAGGTTCCCTCAATGAATTTGTTATTTACATAAGTTACTGAAATAAAATATTTGTTATTAATCGTATCCTATTAGCCCATATTCATCATAAACCGTAACCCACTAAGCTGGTCCAGCGCATGTTGTCAAAACTCCAGATCTTTGTTCACTCGGTGGGCAAGCCATTATTATGAAATCACTTAGTAATAGTGAGCGTCGATGGCTCGTTGGTGTGGACTGTGGATCTGATTCAGATCTGAGGGTGCAGGTTCAAATCCCGTCACGTACATATTGATAACTTGTGATGTTGAGTGCAGGTCTATAGGGTTATAAAGGTTATACAGGCAGTGACTTAAATGAACACGGTTAGGTAAATTTTTGAACTTAATTTAAAAATAATACTTTTAATGGACCTTCAGTAAAAATTAAATTGTTTCTAAAATGCATAGCGTAGCGCGCTAATTCCTACAGTCGGGTTCTATATCAAAATATTTTTTAATTTTATTTTGTGTAATTAGCATTAGTTAATCTACGAAAAAATATATTATTGAGACACTCACGTAAGATTCCTCCAAAGACGATGGGTTCGATGTGTTATTCGTAGACGGGTTTCTGGACACATTTTTCAGAGACAATGATCGGCTGTCACTGCCGGACTTCTTGCTCATTTTCCCGCTAAAAGTTCCCGAAACAAAATATAGATTAAAAACTTTTCGATACCATTCGCGCGTACATTTTTCGTCGAACACCAAAGAGGTCGGATCACTATGCGCGCGGCCGTTTACGGCTGCAACTTCGAGCTAGTGACGTGCCTCGTTAGAAAAGGACGGCATACGCCGAGATAGATGGTTAAACGATATTTAACACTTTTCTAAATGGTTAAATAGTTGGAAAACCAGTTCTTTTAAGCTGCGAAATTTTTAATGAGCCAGCAGCATACCAAAAAACTTTTCCTGAAAATGTTCTAGCAGGTATAATCGTTTCTTTGTAGGTGTAATACAAGATATTTTGGTTGTGATCATAATAAAATGTATGACATTCTTGTTTCGCTGTTTTGTTAGCTTGTTGTCTGACAAATAAGTGCAAAACCATTTGTTTATCTTAGGAAAACATCTTCCATGTATTTAATAATTAACAAAGCATATGTGCGGTCTCTTGTAATTTACGTCGACAATCTCATAAAAGTTATAGGTAAGTAGCATGTAAGAACATAATATAGTGTTGAGTATCTTCCTTATTATGTTCTTGACTGCTACAAAGATAATTATGTAGGCCGGAAATTTAATAGATCCTTATAAGTAGTTACTTATAAGTAGTGTTTCCTATTAAAGCAGTTCTAGATTCCAGCTCGAAATCTGAATATGGAAGAAATATACGAAAAGATGAATAGCAAGCAAGCTGTGAGTGTGCCTACTGTATCAGTGAAGCGCTTAAAACAATATGTAAACCATGTTGGACGAATCTTCTATGCAAATTCATCCCATTAAAAATCTAGTATTTTAATCAAGATAACATAAATAAATATGTGCGTAAAGATCCATAATAAAACTATTATTGAATTAAAATCCGATTCTTTGGTACGTAAACTCATTTGAGTGAGCATAATAAATCTATCAAGCTTTCAGCGTCTTCATTTATGATTATAGTACCGGTTTTGTGATTATAAAAAAACCTTGACTTTAACGAAATAGTAACATTTTAATGTGTTATAGATTATAAGTCCTTCGCTGTTAAAAAGTCAGACACAATAAAGACTAGGTATTTGTCAGTCGCCTGCTCCCGTCATTCAACAGACGAGATGATAAGAACTTTGGAATAGGAATTTATTTATTTTACACAAAGGAGAACTTAATGCCGAACGGCATTCTACTCTACACCAATAAACCTAAGGGCAAGCAGAAAGGAATTTAAGTGGTGCGGTGGAAAAAAAGAACCAAAAAAATTAATAAAGTAACTTATAATTGACAGAATTATTTTTTTTCCATCTGCTAAAACATAGTTTTTTCCTTAATTACTGCTGCTGTTGACTGCAGACAGCCTTTATGGCTTCATTTCTCTTTGTTATCTACCTATGAGATAAATACCGTGAAATAGAGGTAGCATCAAAAATATTTACTGTGAATAATACCATATCTTAATCCTTAACAATGACAGACAAGTGTTTGTCTTGGTAACACAAACTATTTGGACTTAGAAAAAATGGGGCTGGCTAAAGTATGTTATTGGAAATTGTTACGGCTAGTTGAAACTTAAATGACAATGACCTGAAAGTAAACATTTTGAGGTATCAAAACAACGTTTGGTTGGCACTGTGTTTCAGTATACAGATATGTTTGAAGTTTGGAGTATACATTTACTATTCAAAATTAAATTAAAATCAAATATATATTTATTCAATTAAGGTCCGTAAAGAACACTCATGAATGTCAAATTTGATTCTACCATTGGTTCGGACTGTTGTTGTCTACTGAGAAGAATCCAGCAAGAAACTCAGTAGTTACTATTTTAATTTATTTATAATTTTTTTACAAAATTTTGTTAGTAAAACTAATGGAGTATTTATATAAATCAAAGTTGCTTTGCAACATTGCTAATGATAAAATCGTCAAATTAAATTATGAATATAAAATTACTTACTTTGGAAAAGTCTCTCTATAGCGGCTTTCTCAATCATAATACTTGTATGTACCGTTATCGCGGGTTTGATATGTGTGCAGTGCAAAACTTTGTGTTCAACAACATGTAATGTATTTGTATACTTAGAAGTTTAGAACTGTTATTGAAGTCTCAATTATTAATTAAAACCTTCATAAATAAACTATGTAGTAAGATACAATGACGTTCTCGTAGTCTCGTAGCAGCTATCGCGTCTGATTGACAAACATGCAAGTTAAGCAAACAAAACTAGCAATGGTCACTTAACAAATCGGTGATCGAAAAAAAATATCTCGAGACCCCCTTTCCGTGCTTCGGAAACAACTTTCAATCTCTACATAGCCATGCAGTAAGGCCTATGCGCTGATTTGAGAATTCGGCGAGTTCATTGATGTTTAACCTAATCAGGTTCTAGGTTTACGCGCTAAAAGCGAGCGACACATTAACCATTCCGACAAAGAATTGATTGAATGAAATTTTAATGCTCCAAAACCACTAATTAATAAAAATAAAGAACTAATATTGCGCAATGTTAACTCACTCCATCATTTTACTTATAACAAAAACCGTATCATCTTTATAAATGCCGGCGGGCTTTACAAGGTAATCACTTAATTTAAATATAGTAAAACAACTAATGGTTTATTCAATAACATTCCTAAACGATTTCTGGTTAAATTTTCTTTTATTTTAAAGCGCCGATTGAAACGACACCTATTACGATAACATGCCGCTGTGTTTTGGACTTTAATTGTTTATAAAATTGCGGGTATTAGTTTCACCACAAGAGAGTTAGGCCTTTATGAATGAAAGCTAGAGACAGACCATACATCTTTCATCCGATAAACTATTGTGTAGGACCTACCCTTTTTCATGAGAGCTTTTTTAATATTTGTAAAACCACACCAGATGACGTAATGTTAAGAAACTCTTACGCCAGAGTCGGACTGTTTGATCAGCAATACGACTATCACTTGATTAGAAAAAGTAGAAATATATTATAAATAAGTGAAACATGTTAAAAAGATTTTTGAATTATGAAAAGCAACAATTGCTTTGTTCATAAAGATAGTCCATGGATGACGTTTGATTGAAATGTTTGGCAGATTAACCAATTATCTCAATGATCGAGCATTGGATTGGTGGTTGAAAAATACTAAGCCTTTCCTTCCATGCATCGAAAGGCTTGATCAAAACCTCGTCTGCTCCAACGGCAATCGGTTCAGCGATATACGAGACCAGCCCATTGCCACTTCAACTTGCTGATCCAGCGCTGTTTGCCTACGTATAAATTTAAAAAATGCCCCGCTAAAATGGATCACTTAACATGCTTATCACCCAAATGGTTGTCCATAGCAACGGCCTATAATCCTAAGTTCGGTAATCGCATAAGCACGCACCAACGGCGACGTAACCCGAACGGCCGGGTGCGATTGGTGTGAACATCGCGAACTGACAGGCATCGGTGAGGTTTCCGGAATGACGTAACAACGAACGAACGGACTGGGCCTCAATTCCATAAATGTTCTTGACATTACGACACAATTCATCATCATTATCATCAGCTCATAAGTTTCCCTAACAAGGAGCACGAGCCTACCAGTAATGAGTGATTAGGCCTTAGTCGTCCACGCTTTCACGCCACGACTTCACGCACAATCTTTGAATCTTCCCAGGCATGCGCAGGTTTCCTCACGATGTTATCCTTCACCGTAAGACCTTCACCTATTAAGACAATAACGATCCTATTGGGTATTGTAAAGTTTGCGGAATTGGGGCTCCGGGCTGGCTGTCAGTCTTGTGGTATATTTTAGATCGCTTGTTCTTCGTGGTGGTAACAAATCCCATAGAGTAGATGAAAGTAACTTTGTGCAGTTATTTCCAGTTTGTTCATTGCTAAACAGCGTGCTGCCGAAATGTAAATCATGAGTGTGGAAAAACATGCCCCTAACATTATCTTTAAATTACATCAATATGTAATTTTCGTACACCACACGCACATTTTAAATCTGTCATTTTATACCCACACGCACATTCAGCACCACAAATAACTAAGTGTAATATAGCCATAATATAGTGTTGGTGTTTTTAAGTGCGTACCACACCTGCGCCAGTGTCAGCTGAGATGCTTCCTATTGGTAGAATTAGTAACTATGCTACGGTTATTAACCACCATTGTAACAAATGGATTATGAGAGCAATAAACAGTA